>DWQT01003013.1:0-13124 GCA_018244895.1 Myscelus amystis hages | reverse complement strand
TTAGATTTTTTGGTTGTTGATTGTTTGAACGCCCTAATCTCAGGAAATATTGGTCCGATTTGAAAAATTCTTTCTTTATTAGATAGCTCATTTATCGAGGAAGGCTATATTCTCTACAACATCACCCTAAAATGAAAAGGAGAGGAGCAGCAATAAAAATATTGTGACAACGGCAAAATAATTTATATAGCAAAGCAACGTTTGCCGGGTCAGCTAGCTAATTATAAATATATAATACAATACAGTTTTTATACGTAACTAACGTTTGTAATTAATTATTTATTTTCATTTGCTGTAACAAGGATGAAACAAATTAAACTGCCTTGTTATAACATTGGCGACTGAACGTTAACAATTTTGATCGGCTCAGGTTTTCATGTAAAATATTTAAGTTGAATTAACTCCTCGCATGCTAATTGTGTTTTTATGTGGCACATCGTCTGCGGTTCACAACAATTTGGACGTAAGTTAAACACCAAGGGTTGGGACGCGTACGAAATTAAAACGGCTCATAAACGGGCGTTGCATCAATTGAAAATGAACTTTAATGTGATTATGTAATGTCGCAATTTTCGGGTTCGGTGAAAATTAGGACGAACCTTATGAGTCAGTGCGAGGGAACCGTCGCCGGAACGACGAGACTGGACGGCGTCGCATCAAAGCTACGCAATAACAGTACTCATACTCACTGGAACACTTAACTGAAAAATCCGTATTTCTTTTCAATGTTCGGTACAAGATCACTCCAGAAATGCAAAATACTTTCATTCCCTATTAATTCAACTTGGGTAAAAATTTAAGCAAGATTGATCTTGAATGTATGACCGTTAGTGGCTAATTTCAAATCTCTGATAGAAAACTGTAAGCAGACCGAGGATTTATTATTGTTCTTTAAGTTAAGCTGTCAGAAGCCCTTACGACCTACATCTCTTGCGAGAAATGGTCTACGGTTCTCATCAATCAATTAGTTACGTTACATTTGTATCCTTCAATCATTCGTTTAGAGTTTAATGACCTTATTACTCGTATGTATAATGAAATAGGTCGCAAACTTTTATTGCGACTAATCAACATTTTGTGTTGCAGAACTTTTAGGGTGATTTTGCATTGATTAATTAAAATAGTATCAGAACATGCTACAGTTTGAAGAAGACGTATAACGTGACAATAGGTTTGCTGTACTTATTTATAATTCAGCGTAGCGCCTGTTTGGGAACAACTTTACCTCGTGCTATAATTTATATGAACTTACTTAACGTCTCCACGCGAGTCCAAAAACTGACGTCTGCTACCGACAGTTACAAAATTTATATGATACTGAAACGTGTTTAAAATTCATCGCAATGAGTACATCGCTCCTTAGTGTAAGGAATGACAAAGCAGATATACAACGTGAGTGTTGATGGACGTAGGTGTCGAGAGAGACCAAAAGACTCTATATCGACTAAATAGGCCAGACATTGGCTGACGGGGGACACAAAGTATCCGAAACCGGCGTGTATGCATGAAGCACAGGTTTGTAAGGACAGAGATATTTGGCACTCAGTGCTTTCTGCCTACCCCATTACAAACCGGGCGTGATGGCAGTAATAGACTTCAGTGACTGACGGTGTTCTGTTAAATGCGCGGCCGGAGAATATTAAAGTGCATATTCGCAGAGCGGCGGCAGTCGGTGTGTGCGTGGATGTGAAATTAAATGTACGCGAAACTTCGCGCGATGCTACGGAACTGTGCTTCGGTAGACGAATTTTTCCGCACACGCGAGGTGAACTTACGAGTCTTGTTACAAGTTAACGTCAAGTTTACAGTGTACCGTCACCGACACAAGTTGTACGAAGTCTGTGTAAGTAGCACTTGAAGTATTTAACAATCGAAGTAACTGTGAATTGCTGCGTTCAGCACTGTAACATGATAATGAAATGAAACTCGGAACGTAATTTACGGTCAATCCTTCACGTGTGATTATTGTTGAATATAGACAATACACGCAATGATTAAATTATACATTATCATTAATTACGTTCCCTTTATTTTCACAGGTGTTATCTTCTTTTAACCCACAATAACCCACAATAACATCTGTTTGTCAATTAGTTGTCAAGAATGTAGTATATTATGAATTTCGATTTCAAAGATAGCAGGAAATTTTCACGCTATAGGGAAAGGGCAGTTGTTTTACTACAAATTTATCGCGCGCGATGCCGCGGGCAAAAGCTAGTAATCTGTAAGCGTACCTTAAAGTCCTATCTGAGTACATATTATGTGCATGTCGTCGTCCAACTAATTTAATGTCCCGTAATTATATTTCAGCGTACCTTGGTACGCGTGGATGTTGAAATATAAATTTATAATACCACTAGCGGCCCGGCTCGGGTAATAAGGGAAGTTATATTAGAAATTTAAGAAAAAATCTTCAGTTTCAAATAACCTTAGCTCTGTTTATTACTTACCAATGTATTTATTGAATAAATACTCTGCCGGGTATTAATAAGCGAATATCATTCGATCAACTCTATTAGACAAATAGCAATAGGTTAGCTTTTTTTCACCCTCTTAGTGGTCCAGCACTTCTGCTGGACTGGGTCTCCTCTCATAGTGAGAGGGGCTTAGGCCATAGTCTCCCACGCTGGCCAAGTGCGAGTTGGTAGACTTCACACACCTCAGAAAATATTATACACTTTGTAACATCTCTAGGTAGGTTTCCTTACGATTTTTCCTTCACCGTTATAGCAAATGTTATTTAAATTTTAGTTATAAAACGCACGTAACAATTCAGAGGTGCGTGCCAGGATCGAACCCAGACCCCTCGGAGTGAGAAATAGAATTTCAAGCCACTAGGCTTTCACTGCATTAGCATAGCTTATAAAGTTGTCTAATTGTATGAATGTATGAATATATATCAAGATTCCAACGACCATATCACGAGTTTTAATCATAGGAAAAATGTATATTTTATATATTAGCGACGGCCAAAGTAATGAATATCTTTAGGAAATGATAAGTACACAACAATGTATTGCAATTAAATTAAAAAAATGCAATAATGATAATATTTGAAACGTTCTAAAGCCGGGGCAAGTGACGGACAGCGCTGTGTTCCACGAACTTTGAAATTTAGGAACTTGGAAAATAGAAATTGACGCGTACACTTTTTAATCTGAAACCTCGTAATGTAGGTACGCAAAAACCCGCGAGAAATATTCGCACTCTACCAAATGAAAGTTCGCGAAATCCGACGGACAGAGACCGAAATATTTTAGGCGCAGTGTTATCAAAATATTCATATCGCAGAAATCAGAATGTTCCTGGACTAGACTTTGATTTTTGTAATGGAAAAACATTTCAAAAATCAAAATGATAATAAACTATTTAATGATACATATTAGAATGAAAATTATAATACGTATTGATAATTAAAAGGGCAATCTTTAATAATCATTCGTTCTAATTGTTTAATTGTATACTGTTCTATGCCAATTATATTGAGCAATAATATAAGGCTTTATTATTATTATGATTAATGTTGACAGTATGTAATGATTAAGTGCTCCAATTACCCACGGAAATATCAAAATGTATTTTTATCGCTGTGCTTTATAAAAGCGCTCTATACACATGAAAGAATTTATTTTTGAACATTGCGAATATTTCCGCGTCGGCGTGACTCTGCCCTAATAAAAAAAACACCAACGCTGCCTTTTGAAGCTGTTGGAAAATTGGAAGCTTAGCGACGTCTTTGAGGAGGATCAGAGCCTCGTTAACACAACACTGCAGGTGATGCAGTAGAACGAAACCTTTGAATCTTGACTCCGGCATAAACATTAACGTAATTGGAACATTCCTACAATTGTACTGTTACGAACTAACAACAATGCATCTTATTACAAGTCGCGGAGCAGCGCGGGCTTATAATCCATTTTCAATTAAATGAAGACTAAGTTTACATTTTCAATCCAAGTATTTTGAAATAAAAGAAAAGAATAAAGCTTTTAGAGCACAGAATGTACGTTGTTCGGGAGAGGGACAGAAATTGTAGTCTTCATGCTTTATCCTAATAAAGAAGCAACTAGCGAATTCTTAAGTACAGGCAACTAAATAGTCGTTAACTTTTATAATCATATAAAATTGGATTTTTTTCTATTCATTCGTGAGTCCCCTCCAAATAAATTATTAGTTATTCTACTGGTAGGTTCCTTAGAAATAAAATTCATCTTACAGGCGCATCAGATCGAAATAAGTATTTAGCCGACGTCAAGATCAGAAACTTGTGGTTCTATTAATCGAGACTAGATGCGCTGTCCAACTTAGTCCACAACTCAAAGGACAGGATATTGGACGGTTGGACGGCGGCAGAATTAATTAGTCCAGACATATAATAATCCCGCTGCAATCTGATACAGCCGCACTACTGAACCGAACAACCCTCACTTCCAAAACAGCGGGGGGCTAACTGGCTATTTAGCCACCCTGTTAAAGTGCGGAAGTGTTCGTGATTGACCTATGCGTCCAATCTGTCGCGGTATTTCTCAACTCTCTAAAACCTATTACCAGGCTACTGAGGGCAAATGCTATTATAACCTATAAACACTAGAACATTCTACAACTGAGTTGCAAAATTTGAGGAGCTACTTGCGAAAACATGATAGTTTAATGAAACAAAATGAGAATAGGAGTTTTCTTTACTTATCTTTTTCGCCGTATATTTCAATTGGCTCAAACCAAGCCGCGGACGACAACGAACGCCAACGCTACGAATTGTACGAAGCTAGCCCGCGGCGCAGAGCAGTGCGCTCCGACGAAGTTACATCTGGGATTACAGCCGTGACCAGAGGCGAGTCTTTCGCCATTAAATATACACGTTATTCTGCTTTAACCATTTGTGTACACTGCCTCAGCGAATTTCAACTTCATATATAATAATAACAATAATATGTTTCAATCACGGTCCTCTGATTCGAAATATACTTGAGTATGTAGCGCGGTAACCGTCTGATTAACACACACATGTAACAAAACCATGAGACAGACATACCAAAATAAACGTTCATGCGCATAACACAAACATTCGTCCGGATAGAAATCAGGAATCGAACCCATAACCTCCGGCTTAGCAGTCGTTACCTACTGAGTCATTAAGCCGGTCTGTTGTGACGGTATTGGTATAACAAATTGTATCTGAAATAAAACCAATAATTATAGGTTTCAATATGTATCTAATGTTTTCGATTTTCAATTTCCAAATAAAATAAGAAGTTCGTGCAGAAATATTGACAAGTTGAGACAGACAGTATAAAAGGGATTCGATCCAACTTTACGAAGACGTTACGGTTTATGAGGTTAACCATAGACATAATGAAACATAGATATCTCATATAATAGCGCTTCATGCTAAACACTAGATTTCTATCCCATTTTTTGTGATAGTGAACACACGTTTTTTTTTCACAAATATTTTCTTGCAGGGAAACTGTAGATTGATCGTCAGACTGCCGGTTCGTTATAATTATGACCAAAAAAGGGCAAGAGTCGAAAGAAGCTTATCAGGAAATCTTTAATCTCTGCGTACCCTTATCGGTAATAGGCGTGTCTGTAAAAGATATAAAATATTACGTTTCAATAAGTTTATTAAAGAAGCACTGTGCAGTTATAGGTTAAATTAAAAAATATTGTTTCTATATTTTTAGCAGGTTCGACATATCAACATGTTCAAATGGAAGGTGTTTAAAAAGTCTCCGAGATAGGAAAATGGGCTGCCCATTCCGGTTTGAATAAAAGGCGAAAGAGCGCCTCTCGTTGTTCCGAGGTCTGCGCTGTTGAACATTCGGGTCAAGTTCGTGAATAATCGAAGGATTCCGTTACCCTCAGATTTGACAACTCCTCTTTTAACAATAAAGGTTATAATCGTTAACATTTCAAATGTGTTCTCATTATTAATACGGATTAACGTACCGAATACTTGTGTGACTATTACCAGGCACGCATAGATTCGTTGTAACTTCAATATTTGCACAACAATAACTTTAATAAGTCTGCGTTCTAACCATCATTAACAAGTGTACGTCGATTAGCCGCTAGTAAGTTTAATATGGGAACGACGTTGACGGGTCGTTACAATTTGCTCTGAACTTCCGATTGCCTGTCTCGACTTGATACCTCAAGTTTGTAATGCGCAACCTTGATGAGAACAGGGAAAGCACGTGTTGTTGCGTGGCAATTTTAAGCCTTAACACAACGAGCCACAATAATATCACAAATGCGAAAGTGTATTTGTCGTCAAAACGGTACAACAGAAAGTTGTGTTTTTCGGTATGGATGTAGGCTATAGGTCTATAGGCTTTTATACATTTTTCACGGAAAACTGCCTCATCTCCATGGAAAATGCGCTTTCATTAAATATCGTTTCGAATCGCATTACATGTATGAAAACAAAAAAGGGCTATGTCTACATATGTTTGATCAGCATAGATCAAATTGTGTTTTAACTAGCAACGACCAGACACTAACTTTTGACAGCCGCCACACACTGTCTCTAAGCGCACCATGTACCTATTAGTTACAGAACTCAATTTGTAAGCAGATGACGACGGGCTGATATTGACACACGTGATATATTTAATGTGTGCTCATTATCGGAGTAAAGCCATAATGAAACATAATATCTAGGTTTAGTCACATTTTTCCTTAATTAGAAGCTGGGAGTTCTTTTTCGGAGGCTTTTATCTCCCCGTCTACACTTGCCTGAAGGGCACACAAAGCCGGTTAACATATGAATCACGTTCATTAAATGAATATAACAATTTGAATTTGCATCACAATAAGCACGCCTAGTCCAATTCTATGCATCTACGTTTCCCCACGGACTTGATATAATAGGAAGAAATTTCTTGCTTTTAGCTGTTCAATGTTTTTACGAAAAAACTTAGTTCACTAAAAATATTTCTTTAAGTAAAAATGCAAGTAGCAAACCATACTTTTATATCCTTCTTTAAAAATCCACAATTATCGGCCATTTTTAAAATTCAATTAGACTCACATCACGTGGTTATAAATTTTTATTGGTTATAGTCCTTGCCTTAAACGAGCATGTCTAAAATTATTGCCTTTTCACTGAAATGGTGAATTATTTATCAAATGACACACGCGAGTTTCATTTCTCCCTTTGCTATTATAGAACATTGTTAGACGAATAAAAACCTACATGTTACATTTTCCGGAATCGTAGGAAATTGGCCGCGCCGTCTTTTACTGCGATATTTAGATAATGCGCTAAGAAACAACTACTCGGTAAAAGGAAATGTACAGTTATCATGGGTTGTATTTCACTGTCCACAAAGGTTTGGTCAAATCCGAATTGGAGCTGATTGAAATAACATATTATAATTATTTAAAAGAGATAATATCTTTAAAATAATTATATATTATAATAGAATACTATTGATAATCAGGAGGCCGTTAACATCGTAAGTTAACAAGATATAGTTTTTTTACTGAGAGATATATAAGATTTTATGATCAGCTATTAAATAGTGTATTAACTTTGAAGTTCCCGGATTGTGCCCGTATTAGGCGTGCAAGCGGCTAAAACTTCCAACATTTCAATAAAGCAATGGACGCCGATTTATGCGACGCACTGTGGTTATACTAATTTTACTCTGGCTCGAAAATCAAACTGACTTTGACGAGCTAAATATACGACATTTATAGAACGGCGCTGTCGTATTCGAAGTGCTTTTAAAAGCCTGGAATTGGAGTTTCCATTATTCACCTGTGGCCAATTCCCATTAAATGCGATCTCCGCCCATATACATATTTGATTTTAGTTCTCGAATTGATAACTTTTATTGATATCTACGAGTATTCTACTATTTCAGTGGTACGGTCAGAATTGTCTTGGTTTTATTAGATTCACACGTATGTATCTTAAAATATCATCAGATACTTATCTCGACGCCAAATTATGCTCATAACTAATGGTACTAATATAATGCATGTTGTGATAGTTTTGAGCAATATTATCATCATGATAATTATTAATTCAACGACTAATAATAATTAGATTAACTAATTAGACGTTTTTCGTTCTTCCCCTGCTTGCCTCTTTTTCCTTGTGTAATAGTTTTAAGGACCTGACATGCCGCGCTGGACAAATGCGGATTGTGAGAATGCACACGGACTGGAGAACATAACCGAGAACATTCAGTGACGCTGATATCTTAAATACACTTCCATATTTATAATATTCCATGAATCAATACCTATTGTGATTCTATGCAGAATATTACAAAGTATTGTGCCGTGGCATGTGCACGCATATCGAATATACTCGTAAGTTTAGGAGTCGACGGTCCCATGTCGCTAATGAAATGTAGGAGAACAATAAAATGCTATCATCAACATGCAACGGTTTGTGTGTATTTTGTACCGTGCGTATTCAATATCTACGGGGCTTCGTACGAACTGAGCACATTTTGAAGAAGTCGATTATGTTTTGTTTTACAGTAACTGATGCGTACTTTAAAATATTCAAAAAATTTACAAGTATTTAACGGTAAGATTTGACTTTAAAACTTTTTACTGGAAACCTGAAGAAATAGTTAGTCCTAGTTTAAGCTCTATGCCACGCTATGAACTACGTTTTATGTTTTTTCGAAGTTAATAAGCTACATTTTTCTTCATTATTTACAATTTTACAAATTGTTGTTGTATGACTTTGTCCAATTATATTTTTTTTATTACGATTATTATCCTAACGTAATGGTAATGTCTATAAGATTTTATATAGAAACAGAGATGCAGGGTAGCGCAAGGATTACCTACCGTTAGTTTAAAATACACGCATACATAATGTATTTGGATGTATTTTTTGTTGGTAATGGCACACCTTGGCCGTTATTGTTCCGTAGATATACGGGTAAAGTGGTATGTGTAAAATGGCGATGTTAATGTAACTAGATGTAGTATTAAAGCATTGATACAGCAGTTCGGTAGTAATTAAACGCCCGAATAAGCATTTCGACTTCAATGGGGAATGTCATTTGATGTTCCATCCGAATGCTAGTCATAATCGAACTGCATTGGAAACGCGCAACGAAGTGGAGTATAGTTGCAGGATAACGATAGTTTAGTGTTCATCCACTGAACAGTGAAATAGGTAAAGAGAAGTAAAAAATACTTCCGGAATATTCCAACTTCTCGTCTTTGTGCATACATATGTTGTTGGTTCTTCTTTAAGATTCGTTGCGACTGTCTCAGGGTACTTTAATATAATCTTTGTTGGCTACCGCATTGTCTCAGTGCATTCCGTAAAATATCAGTATACCGGGATTGTGTCATTTTAAATATTCAAAACAATTCCAATGTTACTAAGCCCTATGTGAAGTTACATACACAAATATTCCTTGGTCATTCCGTTCTGTGGCACTTATGTTTGATTATATATAAATATTATAATGTTAGATAATGGTTTCCACGTTTGTACATGTACCAAATTTTTATAATAGACAATACGATAAGACAGGTTTCTTAGGAGAGAGGTTTGAGAGGCTACTTACATAATTCTATTCGTGAACTGTTGTTTGCAAAGGAACGGATGTTACTTTTCGAAAATCGATATTACTTCACGCAAAACGATATAGCACGCGTACTAACAGAACATAATGTGTTAGGACAAAAATGTAGAATTTGAGAATATCGAAAAGTGGAGTTTTTTTTTATAAATTTGCATTTATGTAATCGTTACAAACTTTAATTAGTGGACGTATAATTAAAGCACGCAGTTTGTATATTATCCGGTATAAAACATTCTTCATTAATATACTTTATTACATAAAATGATCGGGCAGCTTAAATCAACTGTTCTCTTACAAGAACGTAATATCAGATAGATATTCACCGTAACGAAATATTATTATTTTTAATTGGTTTTAAATAACTTTACCCCATTAAAATATTGGTATACCAAAATTTGTTTTGTCGATGGACTTACGAAGGAAACAAAGGACAGTAGGAAATCAAAACCTCTCAATTAATCGCCTCCTAAGGACTCTGTAGTTATTAATAAAATAGAATTGTCTGTTTGTGCCTTCAAAATCTTATCGAAATTCGTTTTCTTGAGGATATACTATGGTTATTTATACATCATTTTGGAACGTGTTTTTATGTCTATTTACTTGGTGATTTTCTTCGGAATGATTAAAGGTTTTTGATAAGACTTTCATGGAAAAGTAGGTGAACTTAAACGCGTTATTACGTCCCAGATAGTATTTATGGTCTGTATGTGACAATAGAAAAATACTCTTAAGAATATAAGTAAAATTGAATTTATGTGGAAGTATATGACCAAGACACAGTGGAGTAAAGGGTTTTTTCTTCTTTCGTATAGAGTTATGCGTGTAGTGTAATATATTATGCTTATTAGATCAATATAGGCCTTTGTAGACCCACACATGCACGGAACAGTCTTACAGGTCAACGCATTATTTTCCCAGTGAACACAATGTATGAAAATCGATTTTGCAATATGGACTAACCCTTACGCACCTTTTCGAGTGACCGTAAATTGAAAAATGAAGTACGAGTCGGTTTCTACAATCAAGATAACAATAAATCCTTTCATAGCCAGTGTTATACAGAAAAATCGAGTTGAATAAACAAATTAATTGTGGAATCATCTTTCGCACACAAACGATCGTTTCAAAACGTTTCTTTGATTTCAAAGAAATATAATTTTTAATTGGTTTTAAGTAATCATTAAAATGTCGGTAAAATAAGAGGTCTTTTGCTAACGGACTCAAAATTTAAACAAAGAACCATACCTCCTACATTGTCGATTCAATTCAACTGTATTCAATCAATCATAATTAAAAACGGTCTTTCATAAGGCAATGAACGTAATTGATGCGATTACCTGTCGTAGTCATCAATGAAGCCTTACTTCAGGATATTATTAAACCACCTCAAAATGGTAACGCTTACAATTGAATACACACAATAGCTATAAGCAGAACATGACACGGCAGGAATGTAATAAAACGGGAAATTTACGATGCAAATGTAAAAATGGGCCTAGATGTAAAAACGCTTTCGAAGCGTTTATCTACTTTTACATGTCACACAACTCAACGTGCTGTTTTTTATTTGAACTCTTATATGATACGCTAACATTTAGCCATTTTGTTTCTAAAAGGAAGAGTAGACACTTCCTAAGACGAACTACTTAGGCCTATTTACTGTCGCATTAAAAATACTTATTTCACGGAAATCATATATTATGTACTCTAAACATTCGGTTAATTCCATTCAATTTCACTATCTTGTTTCTTTATATATTCACTTGCATCCTTTATAAAACCGTCACTGATATATTATCACGCATAAGTTTGGTTGAATCGTCGGGAAAGCAGATCTGAGAATTTTATCATCTATACTTATAAAAAATCTGTAGAGAGGTCAATTCTGTACATGAAAAATATTTCCAAAATAACTATCAGGGAGCGATTAGGGATCAATACTGATGCCAAAAATGCAATCAGTAAAATTTTTGTCTGTCTGTCCGTCTGTCTGTATAACCGTTATAAAAACAAAAAACTACTCGATGGATTTTAACGAAACTTAGTACAATTATTTGTCATACTCCTGAGCTGGTTGTAGAGTACTTTTCATCACGCTCCAATCAATAGGAGCAGAACAGTGAAGGGAAATGTTGGGAAACCGGGAGAAGTTCAAACGAGGATCAAGTCGCGGGCGCCGGTAGTTTTAAATATAGCATTAGTGTTTCTTATTAGTAATTGCTTGATTCTATTAAATTAATCTATTAATTTGCTATTTGAAACATACAAGTATTGATATGGTGTCAATGCATTTGAAAAATATAGGAGAAGCGAAAGATTCTTAGTCTTTGGTTCTAAATTTATTTATTCTGTTTTATAAATATAATGCTTTATATGTCTATGGAATTAAACACGACATTAAATAGTCTAGCTAATCTTTGCTATCATTAGTAGGCAATATCAGCCGTTTTAATGGCATAGATTTTAATATGGTGTAAAATAAACGGTTCAACCGTTTTACTGTTTTGAGATAAACTCAATTTTTTATGGTAATATAGACTGCTAATCCATTTTCATTGTCTATGTTTCCAGTGTGGTTTCTGCTCTTTATGAGGCGCTAGGGCTGAAGACTAATTTAGGTCGGAGTATTTTTTTCATGAAAAAGCTCTGTATATTGTTTGTGGAACTCATGCCAACAGCTGAAGTCGGTACAAACGTTGCATTTAGAAAATTATTGTATTTATATTTTTAATTTTACGGCTATTATTCTAAGAATTGTTGCCGGGTGCCATTGTGATAAAGTCAGATATATTAGTCTATTAAAGATTCTCTTTAACTGGTATTTTAAGGCGCACATCTAAGACTGCTTCTTATTGACGGGTGAATTATGTGTAGGTAAATATAAAATAACTCGCAAAATTTTTAAGTCGTTGTTTTTAATTCCCAATTCAATATTAAGCATTCAATAATTTAATTACCTACCCGAACCATACAAAATTGTATAATGTTATATTAAAATAAGTTGTTATGGAAATATCTTTTTCTGCACGCCGACGGCAAAATTTTGACTAAATTTTTCATTTTTAATTGAACCAATTATTAATTGATTACTTTACGAAGTCTTTAATTCGTTATCGAATTCAATATAACATACCTTAGTAAAACCTTAAAAGATAATTGAAACACTTGCAACATTAAAATGTTTGAAATTCCGTGCGCTGTTCAGTTAAGCAATTTGAAATGGCTTACGTTAAGTTTAATACAATAAAACCGCTTTCATAATTCAGATATAAAAAAGATGCTTTGTGTAAAATTGAATATTGTTGTAAAAATGAGATGGGGAATGCTCCGATAGAATGGATAATAAAAGAATGACAAAATAGATATGCAATGCGACCAAGAATTCTATCCAGACTAAATAGGTCAAAATTGAATGATAGTGGAGTCAAGGGTCTCCGAAACTGGCGTATACGCATGAGACTGATCCATGTATATGAAGGACGTGCGGTTTGATAAGAGAAATATCTGGGACTTGGTGTAATCTGCCTACCCTATTAGGGACCCGGAGTAAAATAA
>DWQT01003012.1:0-13130 GCA_018244895.1 Myscelus amystis hages | reverse complement strand
TCGAGCGTGTAGTCTTTGGAGCTTGGCTTTATACGATATCTGATAACTTTTTCACTGGATAAGCAAACTAGACTCGTGTTGGCACTATTTTGACATGAAATTTTTTTTGGTGGGATTATTATATCGATGCGGGATTATTTATTTATTTATTTATTTATTTATTTATTTATTATATGCCGGCCGCCTGCGCAGGCGCGCGGCATTGTTGATCGAGTAAATTTATAACGAGATCTGAGGAAACAATACCTATAGCTGAATATTAGTTCATGAAATAATGCAAAACGGTAATTATGTAAATACTAGCTTTTGCCCGCGGCTTCGCGCGCGTTAAATTCGGAGTAAAATAACTTCTCTTACCCTATACCATGAACATTTTCTGCTATTTTTGGAATATCGAAATTCATATACTATTATTGACATTAAGAAATTCTGAATTGCAACGCGTGCGAAGCCGCTTACAAAACCTAGTTATATGTACATTTAAACCTGCTCTTGAATCACTCTTTCTATTAAAAAAACCATATCAAAATCTGTTACGTAGTTTTAAAGATCTACGCATACATACATAGGGACAGGAAGCGGAAGTGAGTTTGTTTTATTCGATGTAAAGATGACTAAAATAATTTGAATTTGAGTAATGTTCTAATGTTTATAATATTACAGTAAAATACAGTAAACAAAACACGCGAGCTCATGCACGACAGAGCGCGGCTCTTAATTGTGTACCCGCTGCATTTACTTCTACCCTCACTTCGTATACTGTAATAAGAGCGCTTACAGCCAGCCGCTCGGATATAATGTTATATAATATGCACACTTTGTCACCCGCGACCAATGTGTTTAATCCTGTAATCGTTAACGATGTAATATTTATAAATCCTTTATTATATGTTGGGGCTTCAACGATTTTAATGCGGCTCTCATTAATATTCCCGATTCGAGAGAAAGGTTTATATAATACGTGCATTACTATGTGTATCTGTAACCCTTCATGGCCGAACCGATGGGCGGATTATGATACAGTTTGGTATTGGGACAGCTTGAGGTCTGGGAATGAACATACAATATTTTTTGATCCGATATTCCGAGTTCCAAATGTAGCATAGTCAGTGGGTAACTAAAAATCGAATGCGAGATTCCCTGATACGTTTATGTGAACACGAGCGCAGCGACTGAGCAACGACTGGCGGATAATTTGGAGCGGCGTGTGACGTCACATCTTCAGCCGACGTCCACCTGTCTGCTACGCTGCCAAATCCACGAGGTACGAAAATAATAAATACGATACAAATATTCTTCACAAGCTGGCCCGGCGAACTTCGTCTCGACAAAATAAATTCTCGTTATTCCCGTGTAAATCCCGATCCCTTGGAAACTCCGGGATAAAAAGTAGCCTATGTTACATTCTGGGTCTTCAGCTACTTACTCGTACGTGCCAAATTTCATCGTAATTGGTTCAGTAGTATTTGCCTGAAAGCGTAACAAAGATCCATAGTCACAAACTTTCGCATTTATAATATTAATAGGAATTAATCGGATCTCTCACACAAATGACAATTAAATTGTGAGCACAAAACGTGGCCTCATCTAGTGATGGTACTGGTAATTTCGACAAGAAAATTGTACAATATGACATCAGCAAGTGAAATAACAGAAAAGTAGCAATAATTACATATCATGTATTATAACATACTCGTAGAAAAAGGACTTAATAGCAATTGGGGCTGCTCCACACACGCTCGGTTCCAATATGTGTGTACCTTTATGTTTGAAATAGGAAGGTAACTGAGTAAATGACTTGGGAATCGAACGGGCAATCCCCCGTATAGCAGTCACTGCTACTAAACCAGAGACCACTTAAGAATCGCTTTTGCCGCGAATAAATAATGTGCCACATCTACGTTTCCTAACTCTACACTCCTTCACAGATTCGATGTCGAAGTGTCTACTACAAAGGCTTCTCGTCGGTTCAGGTTCAAACCAAATTTTCATCATAACGTGTGACAAGAGACTCGAATTGTACCTTGCTAAGTATTCACAATTGGTCAGCGTGGCAGACTATTATCCTATGACACTCTTCAGTGCTTGTAGTAGGGCCCTATCAAAAATCACATCTATCCGTGGCTTTGTTGCCACGTCAAAGAAGGACAAACAAATATACTTTCACATTTATAATATTAGTATGGATACGAGTATATCCTTATTAGCTATATGACTGCAATAGCAGAGGTTGGGCGTAGCTTGGAAAGGGTTTTTTCACTTTTAGAACACTTACACTGGTTTAATAGATATCACTTTCTATAATGGTGAAGGAAAACATCGTGAGGAAACCTGCACAACTCAAAGGTGTTATAAGTGTATAATATTTTCTGAGGTGTGTGCAGTCCACCAACCCGCACTTGGCGGCGTGGTGGACTATGGCCTAAATCCCTCTCACTATGAGAGGAGACCCGGTCCATTAGTAGACCACTAAAGTACCGGATTGAAAATGGTATAACGTTAATTCATATGAAAAATTGAAGGAATTTCCTCCTGCACCGGAAACTTCATACGGATAGCAAATACGATAGATCCGAGGGCGAAGTTCGGGCGGCTGCAGCGTCTTATCGGCTGTTTGCGATGCTGATTGCCGATCGCATACTTCCACTGTTCCTACTTAAACTGCACCGGGTACGCTCGCTTCTTATTCCATTCTTTAATAAGATTTCATTGAGATAACGAAAATTTCTTGAAAACCGTTTAGTCCGTAAGACTAACTTAGATTCCGTAGACGCCGTATTGAACTAAGTTCCTTCTTAGGATTGGTATGTTTATTTAGGAATTGGAAAAAAGCGAATGAATTAATTAATTGTTGAGAGTAATTACGTCGCTAGAAAATTATTGAGAAATATATATCTTTATATAAGTTTGTACTTATTAAAATAGGCGTTAACGTTAAACCCGTTGAAATAAATAAATATGTTGCTAAAGGAGACATAATAGTAAAATGTTAAGAACAAATTTACTTTAGCAATTATAAATCATACATTTTGTTGTATTTGATTTTCAGCATAAAATATGCTTATTATACAAGCTTTGTAGTTCCATGGTCCTTGGAGAACACTTTCCAACCAATACTATTGATATATTTACTATTTTCGAATCTCAAAGTTTCTTTACATTTCAGTCCCCTTTCTTTTTCACAGTGGTTCTCAACCTCCTTATGAAGCCATCGTTTTCAAGATTCTCTCTAATCAGGACATCCCATGAATTATTTAGAGGCCGAGATACTGGATCGCGCACGTGTTGTTTTCCGATTGCTCATTTCGAACCATTGAGAAGGGGACGGCGTTCGTTTTTTACCGATACTCTCCACTGATTCCGTATTACCAACATTGCATTCTAATAATAATAGTAATGTGTTGGCACGTGATCCTTTGGCACTCTGATGCACTGTGCAGGGCCTGGTACTCGCGAACTATTTCTTTTGCTCTCTAGCCACTAGACCAAAACTGCAGTCGCTTATCTGATATTATTAGGTTGATAATATGCGTTTTTATTCGTGAGGCCTGATCTAGTGCACACGCTCCAAACCGAAGTACGTATATTAGTAATTGCAACTGCTTTACTGGACGTACATTATGTTCTATCACCGAACACTTGATACAGTATCATACGTTATCTCAGCTCGTTAATATTCCATTTGCTCTAGAGAAACCCTCTCCTTCCCCGCTGTGAAGGGCGAAGTAGCAACTGTGTCCTCTGGGACGTCACCATACTTCGCAGTTTCTTCACGCCTGTCAAACCTCCCTTAACACTTTGAGTTGCTCACGAAAGCACCAAGTACTGGAATGTAATATTTATAGAAAGGAACTGAAAATAGGTTTTTTCTCATAAATATTTAGCTACTGTGTAATGCAGTCTGACCTAACTTCTCCGGTTACCACGACAAGCAACGCAAAAGGTAAATAACATTAGTGTTACTTACGTATAATAAAGTAGACATTGATATTATAATCACCTGATACCCACAGGAATAGGTTAAGGATTTCCACCTGAAACCAAACAAACTTCTTTCTTGTTTTCTGTCAAGTAAATTGTTTAAAAGAATTACATCTTGGGACAACTACACACGGCTATCAGATAAAAAGTGACATAAAGTTCCATAGGCAAGCAGACAACTAATAAATTTCATATATCAATATCCAAATACATACTCATATAGATCATTTTTCGTATTGTATAGAAACTTTGTAAATATTACATTTGTGGACTTTTAATGTTTTTTTTTTCATTAAATACATATGTATATGAATCACGAATAGGCATTATGTTATTACGATTTGGGATACATACGTAAGACATCGTTCACTGAGCTAAACATGTTGATCCCCAACAGACAAAACGGGGTTCCGAAACTAGTGTGTAATGAAATAGTTCTGGCGATCGGCCAACGCACTCGTCACCGACTTATTAGAGAAATTGGACGGAGAGAGACGGACACAATAAATGTGTACCATCGCTTGCGCTAATGAGATTGAGGAAACATTTGGGTTACTCCGACCGAATGTAGCGTACAAATATATTAGCTAGATGCTATACCATTTGTCGCGAGCTGCGGCCAGTGCGCATGGCTATCTGCAACCGAGCTCTAAGAACGCGACTCTCAGTGTAAATTGCTAAACTTAGTTATAGGACTACATAAATACGAATAGGACGAATTAGCAATTTCTAATAGGATTGTAGAAATGCGACTCTAAGTGTAAATCGGTTCAGTTTGAAGTAGTAGTAGAGAAATACGAAAAGCACTAATTAGCAGCCTAAGTATGAATTGCCTTAGTTATTATATGTGGGTGTAAATAAAAATATTAGTTGGTTAGTATTCACAGGTATATAGGCCTGTTCTGTGGCGGTTGTCAAAAACATCAAGTTTCCCAGCGCTGGGCTCGGCCGTTTTAACTATGACCACTGGTATCAGATTGCGTATGTATATCTTCGCTTGGATTTTAATTTTCCGTTCGGAGAATCTGGGATTCGAGTTCTATCAAACTATACATATTGTACACACTCAAGATTGAACATTAGTCGCTGTTAGAAAGAAAAACATTTACAACTCACCCTTATATTCTGTTTTCTAACGATTAAAAAGAGTAATGGCCAAGTTAGAAAAGTGTTGATGAAGCTTACTATTTATTTATATTTGGGATTTACAAAATCATTCGTATATCACAATATGAACCAAAGCTATACATAAAAGGCTTCGACGCGTCAAATTATAAAAATCAATCAGCGATCACTCCCATTTCATGATTAAAAATCCGTTTGAAGTTTTTTTTTTGTGTAAAAAGACCTGCGCTGACCCGCATCCGGAAGCATTCACTGCGCGCATACAGCGCTGCTGCTTACATTCCGAGCCGCCATTAGCAAATGCGTCCATATCGGGAACTTAAAGTGATTAGATGCATTGATATGTGCATTTAATCTCATGTATCATTTGGTGTTCCGCACTCGCGCGACTTATGTACATATATCAGTCTATTTCCTATTGGGTGAGGCAGAGACTAAAAGTTTTTATTACTCACAGAAGCATGCCAGGTTGCTTCTGTTGGGTTTTCTACTTTTATGAACATGTATTAACTAAATTGTTCTTTATAAATTGTATACATACTTTTTATAAAGCGCTTGTAGTCCCGTTCTGATTGCAAAATGAAGTGTAAAAAATGAAGCAAATTCGGGGGCAGACAGTATCTGCATGGGTGACCGCTGGTGAAAAATTTTTACGAGGCTTGTCCAAAGTTTTATTTCGTTGTTTTTGTGACTTTCAAATTAGTTTCAATCATAAAATGGCAATAATATTATATACGGAACACTAAATAATAGAGGCGTCCGCACTTGGTCGAATTTTTCTTTATCAAAGTGAATCTGTAAACTGGCGCTTACCACTCAATATAATATTTTTTATAGAAACAGTTTTCATTATTACCATGGAAACATCCATCATTTTAAAACTCCTACGCTCTATACGCGTTTCGAGGTCATTGACTTTTCGAGCAGAGCAGAGGAAAGGATATATAGTGACATGCAAAAATTATGCAACACTTTTATTATAATTATCGCATGAATTACAACCCATGTATAAAGGACCGTGTAGATTAACCGGAATCGTGGTGAATCAATTCAATTCGGTGGCGAAATGATCTTATCGACCACAGCTATAGTGGCTAAAACTTAACACGAACACCGCAATAGTCTATACATATAACTAAAATTGAAGTATTCTTTGTAATAGCAAAATAATAAATTTTCAAACAATACATGTGAAAATTATACGGTACACATAACAAAAACGCAATTGCTTAAATGTTTCTCTGTCTGTTTGTTCCGAATGACGAAACGGCTGAACCGATTTCGACGGAACTTTGACTTGCACCTGATGTTATGAGAAGTAACTTATCCTACTTTTAGTAATAATCTGATAATTTAAAGCAATTTAAACGGTGCTGTTACGGGCGAAACGACTGACGTAGCTACAGATATGTAAAACGACCACTCAACGTGGGGAGCAGTCATCAACACGTGCGATCCTAATCAAGTTAGTTCTGCGCCGGCCGTCAGGTGGCGTGGCGTCCTGCGGCGATACGATTAATGACTGCCAACTTCAAATATGGCCAGGAAAACTCACAGGAAACCAAACTAATACTAAACGCAATTAGAATCGCGAAACGTGGATGAGTTTTCGCAATTTCACTTTATTTTGCTGTGAACATAGGCTAATATTAACTATGTAAAAACAAGTTTATTAAATAGTTCCTTTTTACTTACAACTAATATTGTTGTTAACATTTGATACTAACCAAATGATTGACCCTAAAACTTACATAGCTCTATTTGGTGCTGTTTCGTTTTTTGTAAAAAATGAAGAAGTCAAAACACTTGTAATACAGCCTTATAAAGACACTGTCGCGGGCACTCCCGCGTCGTGGCCACAGCCACTGAGTTATTAATTCAAACGGAAGACTTATTGTTTTTAGCGCGGACCGCTCTCCGTCCGCGTGTGCGGCGGCGCGGAGCGGGCGGGGGCGCGGGGCGGGCGGGGTCTAACGCTGCTCCAGCAGTTGCACTCGTTACTGATGGTATTGCAACTCACATTCTCTTTATGGTTCTTGTAAGTACGAGTACATCGGTCTTTTGAAAAAACATGCAAGCGATGTTTTTCGAAATCTCTTCAAAATATTTACCGTGTAATAAGGCTGACTTAAGTGCTTTTTTCGTTTCAAGTTTGTTTAAATTACATGTCTGTATTTTAATTGGTTTAAATATATGTCATTTAATTTATTAAGTACGAGTATACCTATAGTATCAGTAGCATGTAATGTTAAAAATATCTCGTTATGACTCTGTAACGACCAACATAAAAATGTATAATATTAAAAATTGTGTAAGCAATTAAGTGTAGTTAGTACAATTAAGTGTGGTAGTTGGTGTTTAATAAAAACTGCTAATCATTATTTTCAGATTTACTTATAGATAACAAAATGTTAAACCTTGACTCAGAACGAATAATATCCTAAGAATATTTATGTTACTGTCATGTTCAAACGAACCGCGAGCCTGGGTTGGTCGGCGATTAATTTTATATTTTACAAGGAATAGTTATATCAACAAACTTGAAGTTGGTTATACATCTAGTTAGAGAGCTTAAAGGTGAATAAAAAACCTTTTCATACCAATTCGCTACTAACCGGTAACTCCAATAATCAGCTATGGAACAACAGCGTGGTAGAGTATGCTCGAAGCCTACCTCGCTTTGGTAGGAAATCCGACCCCAGCAGTGGGACATAAAAAATGATTCAGCCTGAACTCTTGTACAATTTAGTTTATATGTAGAAACCACATTGTGAATATGTTACAATTATGCCCGACAGGCGACCATATTCCCCCATAACACGTTGTCATTGTTAATGTGTCATACAAAATCCACGTGAAGTTACGTATAAGGGTCTATGAATATCTAATGTCCCGGGAACTCCCTAAAAGCCTAGTAAATATCGTAAGCGTATATCTCTTTGTTCTGCACGCAAGAGTAACGTTTTCCTGCGCCTTCAATGCAGGCTATTTATTTGATTTATGCACCATTCAAAAGTGTGCCCTAAGGCGCGCGCCGCATGTAGGCCTCGTAGCGTTTGTAAGATCGTCTACGTCGTAGCGGTTAATAGTTCACTTACGGCGTAGCGCATATTTGTTACTGTACATGTATAAACATGATAAGAAGAAAGAAAAACGCTTATTTTGTTTACGATACTGCAATATCGTTTTTATATACACTGGCATTGAGGCTTAAGCTTAAGATAATAATAATTAAAAGAAAATGGACTATAATTATAATATTTAAAATATTTGATGTGCACAGTAATCCAATACGTCATTCCTATGGCCCAACATATCAAGATCGTCTCAAAATACTTACGAATAAATTTCACCTTTTAGTTGAAGGGCGTATACAGATCGCGCCTTGTTTTTCCAAGTGCCACCGTTTCATCCATCCTGTATTGATGCTTAACGATTTTCCTCACGCAAACGTGGCAGGACTTTGAGCTTTGACTGTGCAAACTGACGATACAAGCTTTGAGTGTATCATTCGTTTAAACTCTTTTGAAATAAGAACTTTCATAATTACACAAACGCGCACATTCATACAACACCAGTGTAAGTCTGTGTGTGTAATCCCTATTTGATTGTGGCATTTGAAGAAAATAAAACTTATCATGATAAAAACCGAAGTCAGCACGACAGTTGGCTCATCTGATTGAGTGAGTGCAGTTTCCATCGCGTGGTGTGAGACCAGTTGGTCGCGACCGCTGAAAAGTGCCCCGTTAAGGAAGTTTCGGGCTTTTAAATGTATTGCGCACCTGAAATAACCGGGATTTATTTTGAAATTCCGCCCATCTGTTAAAACTTTTAGGGTGAGGTTTTTACCGATATTTGGGTTAGAATTATGATTTCGTCGCGTCTTTATAATAGTCATATTGACTAAACAAAATAGATATGTACATATGTTATCAATGCTTGTCACCATTTTACTACCAAATAGTTATCATAACTAGGCTCCGTGTGATTTGAGACCATAGCTGTTTGCGATATTGTATTTTATTTCCATTGGCATTTCTTTGGCTCTCTTTCGCCAATTTAAAGTTCTAAATACGAATACTCGGGTCAATGACCCGGTCTGTGAGGAGTGTTTCCACTCGCATCTGTCAGTGATGTCATTGCTAATGGTCCCTATTATATAGAAAATGGCGAGCTATACAACCAGTATCATTATTATTTCGATTGAATTTAACTTTTGTTACGTTTTCAACGGCGCCCCGCGTATTATTTCAAAAGCCATCGCATCGCGCAGTAAGCCGGCACAAATCCCCTCATCGCGAAAGCGGCTCATCAATCTCCGAATATTAAGTGCGCTGCAATTAAGGATATACAGGATGTTTCATTTATTTCGAATTGCAATTAATTTATGTATACACACAAATTATCATATCTACAAATTAATATTCGTATCTTGGGAAAACGTGATACACGACTATTTGTCGCAAATTAGGCAGAGGCTATGCCACGCTAACAGCTGATGGAGTACAAAATACATACATATACACCTATACACAAATTTTCAAACCCCATTTCACTATATCCGAAATATTCCCATGGAATCCATTGTAGGATTTCCATTATTTCAAAAAATTAAAATATGCTCTGTGCCGTATTACAGGGGATGCAACCGAAAACAAACCCAAAAGTTAGTATTTACATAAACAAAGAGCGCCAGTACATCTGCCTCGGTATTTCCCCGAGGAAGGTCTTCGCGCTAAATTAAAAACCTCCACATAATAACGGCCGACTCCTCCCATAGGCTTTTTATATTATTGCTTTTAAAATTCCCATTTCCGACGATATTATTTTCCTATATATATAATCAACATTCGCCGGTTGCTATGCCATTTTGTTTTCTGCGTTTATTGAGAAATTAATTAGTTATATTGAAGGTTTCAAATAATGAAGGTTTCAAATAAACGTTGTTGTCATAATAATCTGAAATTGGCGTGCACGTCTGATATCAATTTCTGCAGGCTTCAGAACAGTGCACTGCGGGGTTCAGGAGTCACGGTGAAAGCCTTTTGGTGACTACATATATACGTGATAAAATCGGGCCATAATTTTAGATCCGGATTGTTATTAAATTTAGTAACTTAATTAGCTTTAGTTCTTTCAGTAAACAAACATTGTTAAATTGCTCGTACTCAAGATAAAGATTGAAGATGCCTTTGCTTTATTGCTGAATATATTAGTGATGTAACGCTGGCGAACGGATGTGCCAGTGGAGCCCAACATGCGTGAGAAGTGGCGCGGACACACTCCGCATACCATTCGCAGAAATCACTTCGAAGCGCCATATTTCACCGCTTGTCGAAGGCGGGTCTCTTCTCCTATCCAATACCTTCCAGTTGTGTGTGAATTCTGTCTGTACATTAACAATATTTTCCCGGGTACAGCATTCTTGGATATTGTCCATGCATGTCCACTTATGAAAAACACTGTTCAGTTTTTGATTAAGTAAGCCATAATATTGTAGACTAAAAAAATACAGCCTTAAGTCAATGATAAGCGTGGGAAAGTCGCAAGTACAAGGCTAGTAAGCCTACAATCTATATAAAACAGAGACGTCACGTGCCCGCCGCCCCGCCGCCCCGCCGCCCCGCACCCCCTCTAAATAAATCATGGTCACGTCTCTTCGCATACGAAGTAGTTGGCGTTCGCGAAAACGCTCGGAAAACACTCGCGTGGACTCTCCTTGAATGCAGATTGAGGAGCTGTTGCTGGGAGGATACGGGCAGACATTTTGT
This sequence comes from Myscelus amystis hages, assembly GCA_018244895.1. Taxonomy (NCBI): domain Eukaryota; kingdom Metazoa; phylum Arthropoda; class Insecta; order Lepidoptera; family Hesperiidae; genus Myscelus; species Myscelus amystis. Next base: position 2,253 of record DWQT01003012.1, on the reverse strand, counting down.
ACGGGCGCGCGTCAAGGTTACATGACTTCATAAATTAATAAGTTACTTGAATAAGTTATTGTATGCATTAAGGCGCAACATTTCATATGTAAGGAAGTTTAAAAACAAATCTAAGAAAATTGTTGATAAGATTTTACTGAAATGTTCTACAAAAATATGTAGGTATAGGATCAAGTTCTTGTCGAAAAATCTTAGACTCTTAAGGTACTATCATCTAAAATCAGCGCAAGTTATGTCTATACAATAACCACGGCTTCGCGGCCGGCCGTTTAGGGCGTAACGTGATATACGTAGTACCTATACGTCGAATTTTTTTGGTAAGTATTTGAATGCGCAAGCGTTATTCTTTATCGGGGGTGGGGGCACTTACTGTATAATAATAATCATATTTATTCGAAATAAAATAGCTAAATAGGATTCCTTGTTTGCTACACGGCCGGACTGCCGCGATTATCAGCCCGTGTTTTCCGCCGCCTGAACCAACAAGGCCGCGCGAAGGCTTGAATATGTGAATGGGGGATGCGTAATACGAAAAATCAACTTTTGATAGCTGTTAGGGCAACCAGCGTGAGGAATGAAATTGACTACGTTATGGTGAAACAAATACTCGCTGCTTAGAACTCGAAGTATTATAGGGGATCATTTTGACGATGGGAATAAAGCGTTACCTTAAACTGTTACTCACAAAGTTACACTTATTTTTATACTCACACTTATTTATCATTGCAATTAACTGTTGTGGAACTTACAACCCTAAGAAGGGTCTCTTTCGAGGCGAAATAACTTTAGCGAAATTAACAATACTTGTTCTGTTTCTGGATGTGTAAGTATGCATATGAGTATGTATTTAGGAATATTTTCGAAAAATTTTAAATTAACCCGTAACATTATTCCTTTATTTTGAAAGCACAGTGAGATTTTGGCGGAATAATAAAATTTTCCAGCTTATTAATATAATATTTTTTATAAGAATTTCTCCTCGTCTTACCAGTAATTGGATTTGCGTTGAAATGTTAATAATTTCCGGCTCCTTCGGGAGGCTGACCGAGCTGGCTGTATTGCGTTTAAATAAATAGCTACTTTTGAAAATATCACAACATCCCTTAACATAAAAAAATACTATGAAACAAAACACAGCAAACGCGCCATTACTTAAATCAGAGGACAGATCTAGGATTGTATATAAATATCTAGGTCTCGACAAGTCCACACAGATAAAAGAAATAAAAATAAAATTTTGAATTTACTGTTTATTGCACCGTTTGGATACCTCCATTAAATTTTAATATCTTCTGAAGTAGCTTAAGGTTTTTCATTCCCATTCCAATTCTCATTCCTATTTCCATTCTAATCTGTTTTGAGAGTAAGGGAGCTTATTACTTTTTTACGTTCCTAGTATTTAAAGTGGTAGGGCAGTGACAGTACGAATCCAGTCCCTCACTGCTGGGATGGAGCTGTACACGCCGGGGAGGTTGGGCAGAGCGCAGCCCACTCCGAAGGAAACCAGACCCACCAACTTGCCCCCTACCATCGCGGGACCGCCGGAATCACCCTGGAAAAACAACAAGTTTATTACGATAGTTTCTAAATCATTACAATTTTTGTTTTCTCCTCTTCTTCGCCTAAAATACCTGCATTTCATGAATATAAACATTTTTTAATTCACATCTCTCTCTGCTCCGTTTGAAACGGCCTAATTGCACGCTAATTCTGTACTCCTTGATACATAATAAGGACTATTTAAAATAAACGAAGAAGTATACACATATGAATATTACTCATGTTTGTAAGGTGTTTGATGGAGGAGTGCTATTTGTATGCATATAACTTAGTTCAGATAAAATCTTATTTCCTGTCGCCATAATTTATTATGATATTGATGGAAATATGAAGGGAAAAAAGCCACCTGACAAGAATCTTTAGTTCCATTGAGGAAGCCAGCGCAGAACATTCTGGACGTTATGTTCTTGTAGTTCCCGTGGGACATCTGCCTGCAGTCATTGTCAGCGACGATTGGCACGAAGACCCGGCGAAGCTGGTTTTGCATTTTGCTTTGCTGAAATTATCCAAGCAAATCCGGTTTGAAGGATAACATAATGTCATCATACAATTTAAAAAAAAAGGTTTCAAAACATGACACACAGATCTACCTAAATTGATTGCACACTTCCTTGGAAGAGTCCATAAAGAACGACGGATCCCCCGACCCATTCATCTTTTCAATAAGCCGATACCTTGGTCAGACAAGGCCAA
>DWQT01003011.1:0-13132 GCA_018244895.1 Myscelus amystis hages | reverse complement strand
AAGGAAAACATCAACAGGAAAGCCTGCATAACATAGAATAGGTTTATAAAGTATATAATGTTTGAATAAATTTAATTCAATATGTGAGGTCGACTATGGCCCTAAATCTTTTTACTATAAGCACGAGAACCGTATTCGACGATGCAACTGTGAAAGGGCTAATAAAAAAGTTTTACATGTTTTGCCGCTCAACGATTTTAAAACTATGCAACAATGGAATACGTTAATATGAATACGAAATTGAAAAAAAAAAAAGAAACAATCGCAGAACGTTATTTTTAAATGGCATTCTAAAAATAAATTCTCCGCGTTCGACATGCCGGAAACAGATGGGCGAAAGCGCGTACATTAACGTATCCGTTGGCGATGAGATCCGGTTTGCTGACCGGTGGCGTTGCATCATAGTTCACGTATCGATAAGGATCTGTCTGTCCGCACGGTAGCCGTGCGGCGCGACGGCGTCGTGAGCGAGTTGACCGTAAGGCCACCTCTAGACCGCCCTCGCCATATACGGTCAGCTCTTCACGATCGATACTTACCGAGTAAATGCCGCGCTATACGTAACTGACGTTTTTCTAACTTTGGTCACGCCGTTCGCGTCCTCTTTCTTCAAAGGGAGAAAGATAATATTGATTGAATCTTTTTACATATGATTAAGTTAAAAGAATAGTAATTTTAAATATAACCATACTCATTAAGACATTCATTCCCTTTCTATACGGTATACCTACTAAGGATAACTCTCTATGTTGTTATGTTTTAAAATTGAAGGCAAAGAATAAAACGAGTGTAGGGTATATTTTTTTTATCTGTTTATAAAGCAATACAATATCTACGCAATATCTGCGCAATATATTATATTGTTTCCGTACCACATTTAACGTTGATTATGATGCAAGGCGTTCGATTTTATTGATATCGATTAAACCTCAATAATAACCGTTCATTATTGAAAGATAATTTGCAAGAAAGGAAATCGCTTAAGAGTTTGCACTTAAATTAAATTATAGCCATAATCGAACTCAATCCGAACAAAATAAATATGTATGATTATGGCTGTACATGTTCAAGTGTTACCATATACAATGTTATAGTGATTTCAATAATAAATAAAATACTGGCCGTTCCCGAGTGGTCAAAAGAATTAAATTTGTTCACACGGTTTCGCGCCATTGCGCCCGTCACGGTATCTATGCTACTCATTAGATTAAAACATGTTTTCCCCATTCGAAATGTAATATTTTTCTGCGAACAAAAGTAGCCTATATCATTAACTACCGTTTCAACTGTCTCCATTTCAAAAATCACATCTGTTCGTTTTAGATTTCCATTAATCCATTTCGTACAAAAGACTTTAAATTTGTTCTCGAAGTTCATTGCTAATGCTATCCGTTCACATCAACAGCGCGGTTTCCCATTTGATGAAGAGGAGGGCACGGGCGCGTGGAGCGAGCTCGCAGCGCGCCACCCGGACATAGCGGTGCGGCTGCGGCAGCGGCCCGCCACCTGGGCCAGGAAGCGCAGGCCCTCCAGCCAGGACGCCGCCGACGGTAAGGGCGCACACACACTTGCTTTAACATAGCCATACAATTCCTTATATGCTATTCTATATGGCACTGTTTATATATTTGTCTTCATAGTCCTAGATTTTGTGGTTAAAGATCTGGACTGCTAAACTGGTAGTGGCTTCAATACCCACCCAAGGCAAATACTTGTGTGATGAGCACTTGCCATAATATATAAGTGACCGTAACATAGACATCTAATGAACCTAATTTAGATTCAGCTAGCCCTCTATGAAATGGTCTCTAAATGTTTTAAATGTACATTTTTACATATTCTGTAACACAATAATCTATCGTTGCAGATTTTGGCGACAGCTTCAGCGGATTCGATAGATTCCCTTTCGACGATATCCCGTCAGAGTTCAGAGAACATTTCCCCTCACATTGGAATCGCCGCTTCGGGTCCCGCGAAGAGCCCCATCCGCACCCGCAGCCGTCCTCGCCGCAACCGCAACCCCAGTCGCCCCAGCAGCAGACTATCGCCACACAGACTGAAGAGGAGCCCGGTCCGTCCCAGGAGGACGAGCACACGTCTCTGCCAAATTACGGACTAAGGAACACGGTAGATCTAGGTCAGAAAAGCGCCGCCGATCCCAGTCTGAGTGAGGCTGAAGACAGAAATCAAAGGTCTATGTCAGCACCCCCAGACAACCGTACGAATAATAATCAGCACACGAGCAAAATGAGCGGCCACCAGGAACAGCAACACCCACCGCAGACAGAATTTCAATCTTCCAATGTCAGACACATACCAATATTTGTGGAGGGGCGAGATGAACCGGTCATAAACAGGTCAGTAGATCACGGAACCCATTTCGGAGAGACTAAACCGGCTTTTGTTCCTCCTCCACCACAACCACATGTGGATAGAGAACAGTACTTCGCGGATGACGTGCCCGGCTTCCACCACCCACCTAACTTCTCCAGATCGTTTGGAACACCCTTCAACAAAGGCTTCCGTCAGGGACCACAGCCGTTCGTACAACAAAAGGTATACCCTCAGACAGCATTCGCTCGCGGTCCATCGCCGCAGCGATCCCAGTCGCCCAAACCCCAAACGCACCCGGATGAACATTTTGTAAAAGTGCCTGTTCATCATGAGCAGACTTCACCTAGAGCCGAAACTCCGTCCAGACCGCAACCAAAGCAGCCTCCTCCGCAGCAGCGCCAACAGACTCCACCTCAGCAACCAGCACCTAAGCAACCAACGCCGCCGCCACAACCAAAACCGCAACCAGCTGCTAACGATCCCATAACACTTATTCTTAGCATTCAGACAGATGTGCTTAATTTGATGACCGAGGTCGAGAACTTCAAAGGTACCAAAAAAGACAAAAAATATATGTTCCTAGATGAAATGTTGACTAGGAATCTCATTAAATTAGATAATATTGAAACAGATGGAAAAGAAAATATTCGACAGGCGCGAAAGGAAGCCATAAAATGTATTCAGAAATGCATAGCTGTTTTAGAAGCTAAGGCTGATAGTAACGTACTTGCTACACCACAGCCAACACAGGATGTTGAGATGGAGAATAATGAAGAGAAACCATCGGCGGAAGGAACTACTGTGGAAAATGGCGAAGTGGAAATGAAGGAAGCTACCAAAGAGGAAACGAAAGAAGAGTCGCAAGAACAAGTACCAGTAGAAGAAAAGGCTCAGGAAGAATCCGTTAAGGTGCAAGAAGAAATCAAAGAACAAAAACCAGCCGAAGAGGCAAAGGCAGAGTCACAGCCTCCGACTGAAAATGTAAATATAGAGGTCACTCAACCAGAAACAGCCGACACCAGGCCCGTCAAAAACATGACTCCCGAGCCCGAAGCGGAAATCAAACAGGACGAGACAAAGAGCCAGGAGAAAATTGAAAATAAAAAGAGCCCGAAGAAAGTCACGAAAGTCGTAAAGAAGCGAGACAAGAGCAAAGATAAGAAGGAGACGAAGGAGCAGGAAACGAAAACGGAAGAAAATGTAGATAAGAAAGAGGAGAAGCAAGAAGCGACGCTAGTGGACGGGAAGGGAGATAAAATAGATTCGCAGACAATGGAAGTAGACGGTGCTGCTAGTCAATAAATTTAGTTTGCCTTAGAGTAATTGTTTGTAGACACACTAAACGGTCTTGCACGAGGGCCGGTACTGCGACCATAGTGTACTTCTCATTGTAATGAATAAGATCCATTGTGACGTGCATAGTACAAGATAATCACTTGCGTACGCGTACTCGATCCACAAAAAACTACTGCACGGGGCCTGTTCAATTCTCTGCCTTCTTTCTTCGTGTTAAATCTTTGTGCCTAATAACACGGTGTTGACATAATTATGTATTGTTTATGTTTGTACATTATAAGTTTTTAATATTGCCGCATTGTGTAAAGGATGCTACGTTTTTTAGGATTTGAATTGGTCGCTCCCTGTTATTTGAATCCTAATATTTAATTAATTTATTGTTTATCAATAACGATAACACAATTTTCTCAATAAAAATCAATACACAACATTGTTGCTTTATTTAATAAAACACCTCTGGAATTAAATAATTTAATGACTTGTATACAAATAACTACATCTTAATATTAACTTATCTACACCCTAGCGAACAACATTTAATTATATGTGTGCACTAAGTTTAGTTACTATTTAAGCTATCCGAGAAACTACCATCATAAAAGCAAAAAACACTCCAATAATTTTTGTAATACATGGAGTTTTTTTTAATTTAAAAATTTATTAAATGGCATGGCCCAACTTTTGAATATCACATGATAAACTGTACAGTGCATTGCCCATTCAAATGAATTTGCATCACTTAGGAACATTAACTATATAAATATTTCAAGCAACTTCAAAAAGGAAACTCTTTGACCCACAAGCGTAAATAAGATACATTTCAAAAGAAATACAGTATATATTAATATGTATTTATGGACTCTAGCTAATCAGTACGATTTTGTATATAGATCATAAATTATTATTTACAAGAGCCACTCCTTAGCGAAGAACTTGCTAGTACCTCATTCTATTAACAATTTCAGATGCAAGATATTTATACTACGTAAACATCTAATACAGATTTGAAAGGGCAAAACAGATATCCTAATATTGGGTTGCGTAGGCATCGTCCTAGATCTAAAGATTAAAAATTGCATTATCCGTTACAGAGATTTTATTAAGCTTCAAGTAAGCTCATACTGTATTCTATAGTCTGGACAAATTCAGAGTAATAAAATTAATGTTTCACATAGTATTTTCGACTGTATATTACATTTAAATTTACACAAAATAAACCAAAGTAACATTTTCAGCATCGGCAATGTACATGTTGTATCCGATCATTTCAACTCTCATTTCACCTCACACACACATTCAAAAAGCCTTCAACTTTGGAATCGAGGCGAGCTACTCTGTACCGTATGTGCGACACGATCGGGGATTCCCCGGGCCCGGACAGGCCTCACTCCCACTCCTTCATGACCCGGTCCCAGTCCTCGTCGGCTATGAAGGGCTTGTCGATGCAGGCGATCATGTGCTCGCCGCAGAAGATGCACTCGCTGGCCACGATGTCGTCCACCTCGTTCTTGAGCAGCTCGCGCAGCGGCAGCCCGCTGGACGTGGCCGCGGCCAGCTCCACGCCGGGCAGCACGGCCAGCTGCCGCTGCAGCTCCGTCAGCTTGTTGCGGCGCGCCGGCGCTGGAGCGTACAAGTAAACTTTAGTGCTGGACTATAGAAATAAGTTCAACTGTATTCATTATCAGTTCGAGTTCGTCGATAGCGACCTATACATGGTATACTAAATAATACTACAATGTGGTAGTAAATTTTATTATATCAAGTGTACTTCGCAGAAATTCATTGTAAATAATAAGTCAAATTACGGTGTATGTGTTTGTGTATTCGTCGTTAGTGGAAAGTCTTTGCCGCAATCAGAAACTGCTTTACATGCTCAGCGCGTGTGTGCGTAGGAACGACCGTGCGTGTGTGTGTGTACCGAGGATGGGCAGCGTCTCGTTGAGCAGGCAGTCGCTGTGGAAGCGGTGCGCGCACGGGAACAGGTAGAAGGGGCGCAGCAGCAGCGCGATGCCGCACAGGCAGCACGCGTCCGCCACCGACACCTGCACGCTGCGGTTGCGGAACGACTGGATCTCCGCGCGCACCTGCACAACACGACCACAGATTAAATAAACACATTTTCACAGTCCCACTAACCGACCCGGCAAACATTGTTCTGCCATATAAATTACTAGCTGTCCCCGCAAACGTTACTTTGCCATATAAATGATTTTGCCGTTGTCGCAATATTTTTTATTGCTCCTCCTCTCTTATTCATCTTACCGTGATGTTATATAGCTTATAGCGTTCTTCGATAAATGAGCTATGTAACACTGAAAGAATTTTCCAATCGGACCAATATTTCCTGAGATAAGTGTGTTCAAACAGTCAAACAAACTCTTCAGCTTTATATTATTAGTATAGTTTTCCAGTAAACATCAGTTGTTGTTTCACTCTTTTAAGTGGTCGACTGCTGGAGCGGGTCTCCTCTGATAGAGGAATTTAGGACATAGTCCACCACGCTGGCCAAGTGCGGATTGTTAGATTTCACACATATCAGTTTCTAGCGATCAATTACGAACCACCGAGAGTGGAAAATTATTAAAGTGCAAATCACTTTAAAAAAAAATCGGGGTCGGTGGTAGAAGGGTGAAAATTTAGGGTTGTTTGTATTTTTTAACACCAAATCAAAAAGAAACTGTTGTGTATAAGAATTATGTAGGTAGAAACAAAATGTTTTATTGTGCTACCCTACAGTTATGCGATATGTATGTCCGGCACTGTACCACCAATCAACGCATTCCGTGATCGTCCGTCTTTGATTTCATACACTACAGAAACAATGGAACACTGTGACTCGAGAATTTTATATATTAGCTGTACTCTACGTACATGGGAGGTTTATTTGGAAACAAGGCCTTTTATGCATATAAAGATACATGTGTCAATTTTATTACAATATACTTAAAACTTACATATTCCGCAGACTTAGTAGCATCCTCCATTTCAGCTTTCAATTCTTCTATTTGATTGTTATATTCCTGAAAATATAAGGACTCCATATAATCATTACATTTTATACACCAGAAGAGGTAATCTAAACCATTAGGAAAAAAAAACATATCCGTGAAAACCAATTGTTATTAGAAATAGTTTACGTACTAGTCTGGAGTCAGTCAGAATTTCTAGAGTGCCATAATTAGCCTCCAACGGGATGGTATCCTATCGATAGCCTGCAAAAATTCTGTCCTATCCGACATGCATGTTATCATTTAATACTAATAATTGATCTGACTCTAATAATTGTAATCTTATATTCTTGTTGGTCATCATATTATATTTACAGAAATCACAGAAAGGTATATATTGGAAAACAAAAAATCATCCATTGCCTATAGAAATAGTAATGAAAAATACAGTAATCATTAAAAAAAGAAATGGGCATGGTTATCTTTATAGATATATCTATCTTTATACCTGTAGGGATTGACAGATAGGCTCCCTGAAGTGATCTATGGTGACCACGTCGCTGAAGAAGGGCAGGATGTCCTCGATCTTGATTAGCGGGCATTCTTCTAGCAAGCTCATTGCTTCCTTCAGATCCTGATTCTTTGTTATTATGTGCTCAGCTGAAAATTAAATGAAACATATTGTAAACCAGCTGAGCCGGCAAATGTTGCTTTGTCATGAAATTACCATAAAAAAGGTTATAGTGAGTCAACCTTAAAAGCTAGACATATGCTGTCGCAGACTTGTTTTTAGAACCTTTAAAGACTAATAAATTCATTATAAATTTTTGCATAACTTTCACCGTTTACGCAGCGCACACAAGTTAAGCTCTCATAAAAAACATTTTTACCTGTCTCAACAACATTTTTCACTGTTGCTCCACTCCTATCAGTCATAGCGTGATGTTATATAGCCTATAGCCTTCGTCAATAAATGTACTAGATAACACAAACATAATTTTTCAATTCGTACCAGTTGTTCCTGAGATTAGCGCGTTCAACCAAACGGACGAACAAACTCTTCCAGCTTCATAACATTAGTATAGCAACAAGCAGTGATAGCGTACAGGAATATGCAGTAACAATATTAATTTGACTCACCTATTCGAAGCCAAAGCCGTTTCTGCAACCGAATATTCTCAGGCAACAGCGCGACTTCCTTGGCAAGAGACACGTCCACTTCCAACGCCAGGTTGGTCGCCGTCTCCCACTGGCCCAGCAGTGTGGACAGCTTCACGCACGCTTTTGAGAGACCCTTCTCTCGGCATAATCTAAAGAAATATACCCAACATTGAGATATAAATCGGGTACAGATAAAACCTACATTTAAGATTTATTTACAACATTCAAGAGTTTAACATTCTAGAGCTTAATATGGTCACTGTATCCAACAACCATAAATAAAACCAAGGGAACATATAAATGGGTTATTACGTATTTGTATTATATGTAAATAAATATAATTTTACTTTAAGACAAAATTACTGTACCTCAAAGCGTAGTGTACATCGTAATTGACCAACGCTATGTCCTGCCCTTGCCTCGATAAATATCTGTCGAGTGCTTTATGATCATTATTCACATACAATGTCAGCATGTAGTTGTGTATAGCTGTGTCTTTAATGTTGAAATGCGGTACCATGTACTCCAAATATTTCAGGATCTGTGATACGTGGGCATCATCATTCGTTGTGGACAGGAAAGCGGGCAGTAATTTGGAAAGATTCAATTTCGGCCCTTGGGATATGAGGGTCTCCACAGTAGCCTTCGGTGTCTCCTCCATCAGCACCGGAGCAAACTGGTAGAACAGATCCGGCTTTTTCAAACTCTGCAACATCTCTAGGGCCTCTAGATATGACTTCTTGTAAATATGCTGGGCTATAACGTTCTCGTAGTCCTCGTTGATCATCGTCAGCTTGATCAGGTTCTGCCTGTCGCCGTGGGACGACATCAAATCGTATATCACCGATTTGACATGTTGCATGCACTTAATGACTTTCGGCTGCAACAGGAACACTTCGAAATCGCTCTGAATGTCGTGATACTGTTTGGACTCGTCCATTCCTTTCCGTCTCAGCTGGCCGAGCTGCGACATATACAACTCAGTCATCCATATCACGAGCATCGAGATCAGCGTCTTCTCGTCCTCTTTCAACGCTTCCAAGCGCTTTCTCAGATAAACCTTCAAGGCATTTATCTGGTCTGTTTCCAAAAATTTAAGGCAAATCGTTTCGAAACTGCTCTGTGTTTCCGCGTAGATTTCCGCGCTTCTCTCGTAATCTCCCTTCGAGAAGAGAAGTTCAGCTTGCTTCACGTTAATGATGTCAATGAACGCCGGATTGTTCTGGCAGTGTTCCTTTGCTAGATCGAATTGTTCCTTATCGGAATATATCCTCCATACATTTCTCTCTTCCCTCACAACCTTGTACCTAAACACGGCCTTGTCAGTAACAGCCCATATGGTTCTCCTCACGGGATCTTTAACGATATTCTTCAGCTTTCCGTGAGTTTCGGAATATGTGTCTTCATACACCAATTCCTGGTTCAGGAGAGACACAGCCTTCACTTTATCCGAATACATCAGTAGCACATGAAATTCCATTAGCACGAATGATAGAGGTGTTTCTTTTGTATCGGCATCTGACGAGTAGTTTATCAGCTCACTGTGTGTAAAGAGTGAATTTGAATTGTTTTGAGCGCTGAGATCCAGCTGAAAGTTTAAAAACAGATTATTTATTAATTGACAATGCAGAAATATTTCAATTAATATGCAAAATGTAAATTAATAGACAATTCTGTGTATAATATTAGAGAAATAACATACCTGTCCATAAAAAATCCCCGGCTCAGTTAGCCAAGCAAAAGTCTTAGGTACATCGTTTTTGTCGCAGAAGAATTGTAATTTCGAGTATTTTAATGTTGAGGGTATCTCCTGAAATGTCTCTGCTGTAGTCAGATATGAATGGAAGATGTATTGAAGTGAGGGTTTATCATCAGCAAACACCACATTGCCGATGAACTGGTAAAGTCTCTTGGGAGTGGTGATGAAGATAAAGTATTCCGTTGTTGAGTTCACCCTGTGGAACTGTATTCCGGTGATTGGTGTATTAGTGCCTTTGCCAATGTCGAAGACCTGAAAATACACCGAGAAAATGAACACAGTTTTGGGGCACTTTTTGGATTAAATCCTCAACATCCCCTTACCAAAAGATGAAGTTGTAGTTAGAAGAGTATTTTTTTTCATTTTCTTCTCATATTACTGATTTTTATTTCACAGCACATAGGAATCCTAGTCGAGATCATTTAGTAGTACTAGTAGTTACAAAAATGATGAAAAGAAAATATACTCTATGAGTGTTTTATTTATAAATAATCTGCTTAATTAATAACATAATTTCCTAAGTAAAGAATAATTCGAACAACAACCTTAATTCTCAGTGTGATTGCTCAAGGGACGTGGTTGAGAAACCCCATGATGAATTCTATCACTTTTATTAAAATACATACAGCTATCCCTTGCAAAATATATTAAAATGTGCAATATCTATGTATAAATAATATTACTAACTTTTGTAACAAATTACAATGATAAAGTAGTGAATTTTCCAAAAATATCTGAGAAAATGTAATAAATGCTACATTACCAATCCATCAATATCCTTTCCTCCATACAATGGTAAATAATTAGGCAGCTTGTGTGAAAAGTGGTTGTTTAATTAATAATGTTATAATCAGATATTTTACACATAAAAAATTATATTTCATGTTGGTATATTGTTTCTTTAGAAACAGATACTTTAGTTTTTAAAATCCACATGAGTTAATTAATGTTATGTTTAATTACATGTTCATAGATTGCGGTTTCAAAATGGTGGTATTGGATGTTTATAATTAACTATTGTTTACTGGTTAATTGTGAAAGTGTTAATTAATCATTAATGTGGTTAGATAATTTTATTACACTTTAAATTATTTTGTGTTAGACAAAACAAAATTCTCCGAGATCAATTACAATGTGTTTCATTGTGATAAAAATAGTTATACCACTGTTGTTGGCCTAATTAGTTTTGTAATCAATATTAATAATCGCAGCAGCCCATTTTATTAAACCCGAAGGTTAATTCAGCGACAGAAAGATGAATTTGTGGCGTTGGTATGCTAATGCATATCCTTCAAGCAAAGTAGCAAAATTAAAAGCTATACCTGTCTCCAATACTGCTGACTCGCTGTGAACATTTTGTCACTGTTAGCCTCCAGTTCCGTCTCAAGTATATGACCTTGGGAAGTACCCAGCAGGATAGGCGCAGTTGTTGTTGTGGATGTATTTTCATAGTTCCACCCCACCTCCGTCACTTCATAGTTGCGGGACTTTGCCACAACCTTCACTTTAGCACTCTTACGATGCAGGTATACAAGCTCAGGGTTACCATCCTTGTTCTTAGCCGCAAAAGCCATAAGCAGGTGGTAGCCCAGCGGATCCAGGAATATAGATGTCAACTTTGTGTTGGCTTGAACAAATTTAGCGTAGTGAATTTCTGAAACATTGATTGCAGTAAATAAGTGTTTAATTTATTCAATGCATATCACTGGAATTGCTTAAGAAACATTAACTTAATGACTTTATAAATATCAGTAAAGTAGTTTCCAGTGTAGTTATTTCAACGTACCTATGCACAGTTGGGAATATACTTAGCCCTACTAACAATACATTTGTTTACAATATGTCTATAATTAATAGTTTTATCGTCAAATATGGAGACTAAAATCTAACATGAGGGTTTAACTTACAAAATCAAGGCAAGCACAGTTTTCATTTAAATTTTACCTTCCTGCTGGTCCGGGCTTTTCAGATCGAGACGAAAAAGCTTGCCATTAGCCATAGCGAGGACCAAGAAATCGCTTGCCACCGCAACATGGGTTATCTGATCCGATGGATTGAAGTTCATCTTCTGTTTGGAAAACATGGGCGTACTGTCCTCTATCTGCATGCTGATGTATCCCGATGACGTCATTTGTTCGGACACAGGAACCGCCCGCTGGGACACCTGCGACCCTTGCTCGTACTGGTCGAATATCGAAGTCATTTTCGCGTTTCTTATAGTCTCTTACAAGAATATACTATTACTTGAAATAAGAAAACAACGATTATTATCGCTATTGGTCATACACAAAATGCATATGTTCGCTGGCACTTCATCTCATTAGCAGTGAAACCATTATAAAGTTTTCAACCGAAAATAAACCAGATTATAATAATAAATAGATTGAACACGGACTTGTATTGATAGCAGTGAAGCAGTGATATCTGTGATTACAAATTTACAATTATTGTCAAATTGACGTTTTAGGACAGGTAAAAAAAATATTTCCAGTTGGGCTTGTTTGTAACAGATTCTGTAAAAGTTACGAATTCTTTATGGTTTGATAACTAAAATAATTTTTTTTTTTTTAGTTTGGTGTTAGTTCCAAAATGAATATTTAAAATGACTAAACATATTAAAGTATTATTTTCAGACCTACACAAAGTGTCGCTGTCAATCTGTCACTGTCATGTCATTTTGAGTAACGTAAGGAAACGATGGGATATTGAACATTTTCAAATAATACTTTTATATTACTCTACAACTCGCTAATTTAAAAAAATAATAAAAAAAGTTCTAGCATTTGGCGAAATAAAGGCATTACTCAAATCATAATACAGCCTAAAGTTCATATTTGGAGAGATTGAGCATTTCGGTAACTAGTTTACGAGTTAGGCCGGCTTAGCAGATGTACTAACGAATAATATTACCTACATAATCAACAATTGTCGCGTGTATGTAAACTTTCCGAAATTTCCAACGGGCCGCGTGTATGACCTTGGCATTATCGCCCGTATCATTATCATACTGTGGGTGCGAGCGTTGTGTGATTTTTGTATTACATTAACTTTTTAAATTCAACATTAATCGATCATGGCAACGAACGCATTGTTCAGGTCTATAAAATTAAATTGTAAGTAAAGTTCATACTTCTTTTTTAATTATATCTTATAGATTGAAATATCTCTTTAAATGCACATAAATTGGTTGCTTTCATTTTTAATGTTCTGATATTTATTGTGAAATAGTTACAGCGGTGAATTGAATTAACGTGTTTTGAATATCGTTCATAATTAATTAATGTATTACAAGGCTAATGTTTTATGTAGGTACTAATTAAATTTTTCTACAGGTTTAAGTAACATATTTATTGTTACCACTTTTTTCACATCCCATTCCCTGGAGGCAGTGGCGTAGCTAGGGTAGTTGATGCCTTGTGCAGCTTCAGACTTGATGCCCTTTAAAATGGTCAAAATAATTTCAGGTTTCAGAACACAGTAGAGTAGATATATACACTTTTGAAGAATTGATCGTCGACTTTGATGCCTCTTTCCTTTTGATGCCCGGTGCGACTGCACCGCTAGCACCCCCCCCCCCCCCCCAACCCCCAACTAAACCCCCGGCTGGAGCAATATCCAACCTGAGATTGGGGCT
>DWQT01003010.1:0-13133 GCA_018244895.1 Myscelus amystis hages | reverse complement strand
GTATACAATTAATATTAAATCTTTATTATTTTTTACTTTTTAGTTTCGAAGTCGGTTTTTCATAACGTAGTTATTTTAATATTCACTAGCTATTTCCTCGACTTCATTCGCGTTATGTTGCAATAAAAAGTACTCTATTTCTTAATCCTTATCTTGATATATTTGCATTTGGATTTCAAAAGCGGACGTTTTATGTGATGCCTGATTTCATGTGGTGACTGTAGCGCATAACTTTAAATCAATATGAATTAGATTAGCTATTCGCGTATTAGTATATCTAATCGGTTAAATCATGGATATTCGAAAACTTGGAAATTATTCGCGCCATTCCAATTAGGGGATTATGCAATATTGCATTAATTAACGCATACCATTTCACAATTGCTTCGGTAATATTAAATCGGTGATATTTGTAATCAGTAATATATATTTGAAATTGCGAATTGTTAGAGCCTACGGATCGCTTTGCCATTGATTCGCAAACTAATCGCTCTAATCTATCCAACGGAAATACATCAACTGTGCCAATATCGATTGCAAATAAAAAATCCACATCAAACGTAAAAGCCTTCATAAGACAATTGCTTTACTCCACGCGAGCATCGAGAAGCGAACATACGCGATTTTCTTTTGTCACGAGTCAAATTCAAACTGATTTATTCATCCTTCGGCTTTGAGAATTATAGGAAGAAAGAAAAAAAGGCTAATTTGGATTGCTTGGTGGTTGATATTTAAAAAAAAGGCTTAAAAAGGCATTTTTGAGCTACAAAAACGCCAACAACGAAACTGCAAATAATATAAGTGTAAACTTTCAATTAAGATAAAGTACACCTATTTCTATGGGATATGCAGACATTAAGGATTTCCACCGGTTTAAATTCTGAGTAATTATTTTAACCTGCTTTGCATTTTGTTTACGTGTATCTTGTTTATTTGTATCTTCATCGTTCAAAGCCGTCCGCTCGTATCAAAACGGTAACCTAACAGCTTGCATTAGGCTTCGTTCCAACAATAGAAAGAGATGTAGCAATCGATTGCTGTCTCTCTCCAATTAAGCACTTCCGACGTATCTGTTGCGAACATCGGCGATGGTATTGGCTTTGTCAGGTTCAATTCCATTCCACTCGGCCCAATACAGAGAAATATATCAGTTGACTAAAAATAAACTCAATGTTTGGAACACTGAAGGTTTTGAAAAAGGCTTGAAACATTTTCTAGTTCTGAGAAGTACTAACAATATTGCCATTCGTACTGTGAAGCAGTTGTTCATAAAACAATTTGTGTTTTCGTCAGAAGATTGCAAATCTCAGATCACTATTTAAATATATTTCATCTTCTCTTTTTATTCAGTTTGAATACTTTCTACTCTTTTTTAATTATGTTTCATTAAGCTTAAGTAATAAGTTATATTTATCAGGCTTTTTTAAGCCAATTAAGAAAAAAAGCAAAAAATGAAAAAGTGAATAATGTATTTTATTTAGCCCCAAGTCAAAATTCTCCAAATATCGTGTTTTTCTTTGCCAACAACAAAGGTTCCGATGGTCCGATCCATTTTCTACTCATAATTCTTCTGATAACCACAATGAAGCTTGCCGGGGGATCGGCGGGTGAAATATTACTTTTATAGATCCTTCGCTTCAACTACCGACTGCAGAATTACAATTGCCGCTAATATTTGTGCTGCAAAATAGCTATGTACATTGAGATGCAATATTCCTCGAGCTACAATACACACAAGACTCTGGGAGATTCAGTTAAACTTAATTATATTGAAGTTTAAACTCAATTTTCAAAAGTAAATCTTTTCGAACCAATAGTTTAGTGATAGTAGTTCGAACTCTGATTTAGTGTACCATATATTAATAAACAACTTAGTTTAGGAGTCTAGTTAAATTCATAGTAGTTGTATTCAATTTCTATCTGCCTTCTAGTTTAGTCAATAAGTTACGTTGGAGTTTAGTCCCTAGTGGCTCTTAATGTCCTACATTTAAGTACTACATCTTATCTTCAACTTTGTATTATGTATGACTATCAAAATTATTGATGGGCTTAATGGGTTTTAAGTGACTAGAGTTTATTATTTTAAATAAAGTTATATATATGTAGGTACATATTATGTATATAAATATCTCTGGATGATTTGCCTTTCGGTCCAATGGTTGGAGAAAGTGACTGCCAAACCTTAGGTCGTGGGTTCGATTCCCTCACACAAACGTTTGTATATTCTATTAATTGAGTACGTGCCTTTTGTGAATTGTCTCAATATATTGATAGAAATGATAGACTAAAGAACAAAAACGGAAATGTTATTTAAAAGAAATAACACAAATAGTCACAAATACGTAAAACAATAATGTTCAACAGAATATTTATTTATTTTAATAATTATTTATTTTTATTTATTCAATGAAATTGATAAAATGACAAATATCTATATGTCAATCTCAATCAGACAGAATATATAGCTTTCTCTTTCTAATAATAATATTGTTATTAATCTATAAATAGTTACAAGGAAAAAATTTCGTATTCCAGTGTAGAGTAGCCCCGTTGAGTAACACCGACAGAACTAATCCCACAAATTCCTAAAGCGGCGAGAACTTTCGTGAAAGGGATGCGGAGTATCGCGCGGCCAGTTACATTTATATCGCATTAGCGCGCCGCCTCAATAGGCTTAAAGAATTGGCTTACAGGTGACCAACGTTGGCTCAAACGTTGAGCCAATATTCAAATATCATTTTGTCCTTTCTGTTTTTCGTTTGGTATTTATTGACTCGAACATCTTAATCCTAACAAACCTAACGTGCACCGACATTCGTCACTCCCTCGAACACCAAGACTCCTGATACAACCGAAGTATTCACGAAGAGAGTTATGAATGTAGACAAAGGACGATAGTTCTGTAAGAGAGATCTCTGACTACATCGCTAAGGAGATAGCGTGATGGTATACAAATAAACACTCCCTGAGGATAAGCAACCGCTTCCAATTCTAACAATGTATTGCAAGAAAATACTCTTAGAGAAAAGTTCTTCGCTTCACCGAACATTTGCACCAACAAGGGCTCAGCCGATGCGGAGGTGGCAAAAGAGGGCAAACGTATAAACATATTAATACAAGTTTTATATTTACGGTTTCGGACCGGAACTACGTAAAGAGTATACGTGACTGGCCGGACTCCGCGGCGCAGGGTAGCGCGCGACAGAGAGCTCCCGCACAACCTTCAATCAATAAACACTTGCTACATTTACTTTCATTCAGTGTATGTACATATTATTATTTACCTTATATACATTTATTACACTCAGACACAGAACAAGCAAATGAGGATTATCATAAACATTAGTCCTATATGGGAATCGAACTCAAGACCTCCATTTGAGCGGAAAGGTTTGTTATCTATCACTAATCACTAAACCAAGATCATTCATATTTACTAATACTCGGCATCGAACTAGCGACCCCGCTGAGTAGTCTCCACTATCCACTAGACCAACGGCACTTAACACACTAGTAGTATTGTCGTGGTCTCTCTACTAAGCTACTCTGCCCTCCCAAGGGACAGATCCTGTGATGTAACTCCGTTGTATGAAGATTTATTCGCTTCCCTTTATCTTATCTCGTTTCTTGCTAACATATAATATATGTACATAAAGCCCAGTGATGTAATATATAATGTAATTGTGTTATCTCTTCGCTACTATTATCTGTGCTAATATTTAATAACTACTTTTACCAGTATAAATCATTTTATCTTGACCTCTCCGGTACATATGTATGTAACTAACGCCTGTGTAATGCTGTGTTTAGATGATCATGAAAAGTAACTTAGTGTCAATAAAAGCCATAGTTACTCCTAACATCAGCAATCGTTCCGGACTAGCCTGAACAAACACACGTAAAGACAAGTATTTCAAGAATTGGGTTTTCCTTGTAATTGTTGTATATAATTTCTTAGGCATTTAGTAAAAAGCTGTTTAAAACTTGAAAATAGAATCCCTTTTTAATGGCTTCGTATTAGTGTAGATTTTATATACTACGATGTGATAAGACTTATTTATACGATTATAATCAAAAAGCCTCTTTAATATTATATTTTCTTTCTCTGTTTTCCCCACGCTCTGCGCTAAGGCTGGCTTTTATCTTACTTTTCCGCACCTCTACATTATTATATATAGGCAGCTATCAAGAGGTCGCCGAAAACTGACCGCTGAACACCCTGTATATCCCTTCAAATAAAACTGGGAAGGGATTTGGGAAGACCAAAAGAAGCCGTGTACTAAAGATAACGGAGATGTGATAAAAAACGGTGCCATAAGCTAGGGCTCCGTGCGGCCGGCGCGGGCGCGTGTTTACTTAGGTGCGGGTTTGATGTGTAGATTAAGCTATACGTTTGGTTTGAAGATAGCGATTTTGTGGATCCCACGCTGACTGACGGGCACGTGTGGCCTCCAAACGAAAGTGGGAGGAGGTTTCATTTGTATGAATTCTCAATATTATGTAGAAAGACACATTTCATATAAAATGAAATATTTATAAATTTTTGCTTCTTTGTTTCTTGACAATTTTCAAAATGCGATTTTAATCTTATTTGAATTTATCATGAATTTAATTATATTTGAATATTTATCAAAAATGATTTTCAACATTATCCTATTTACATTAACATTGGTTCCTTTATTTCATTGTTCAATACGAGTGCTTCGCTACGCGTTACATTAGAAGGCAGTGGGAAAAATTGCGTTTTAATTTTATACTGTTGTCTTATAAAATCTAATAGAATACATTGGTATTCTATATAAATAGGTAAAGAATGCTTATTGATCAAAGAATGATTATTCTAGATAAAGATTGCTTTATCTTACCATAAATGCGGCCCATTTTTTTTTCAAATAAGGCTGTAACTTGGGCCAAGGCGGAATATATTGAGGCTGCCCCGGGGGGCGACAATAAACAGCGCGACAGCCCCTAACCAAACAGTTTGGTCAACGCGGCCGGAATACGCGCGCGCTAGCCACGCAATGACGGGATATCGCCTACGATATCGGGAATGTCTCGAATTGTTTCATAATCATGGACCCCGGTTTTAGGGCAATTTACCGATTTAAGTTGTAATAATAATAACTAAGGACAGACGCATATCTGATTCCAAGTTAGGCAATCGAATGCCTGTGTTATGGTAACCGGACAGCTGATAAACACACAACATACGGTATAATACTTATATAGATTTATACCTTTAGCCTTTATGTTACTGAACAGCTGATTGTTGGGCATCGGATATAAAATATCAGTTTATGCCGTCATTGGAGTATGTTTTAAGGCTTTGATATATGCTTCGCGAGTGCTCGCATAAAACACAATTTATTAAAATAATGGAATAGATAAAATACGATGCGTATTACGTTTCCGGTTTATACTTCATGTGTAAAAACTGCATAAAAGCAATTTTACCGTCCCGTGGTTTACGAGCGCATAAATAATACGCTGTACCGGCGTAAACCGGTATGAACCGGTACTATCCGGTATTGTTGGGATTGTTAAAGTGATACTTCGAATGCGTTGTTGTACCGCTATCCTAGATATTGCTCGGTAATAAACTAAGTGACCCAGTACTTACAATCCATGTTTATATTTATTTTAGAGGTAGTTATAACATTAATAATATTTACAATTAAATGGCTGTGTTCTTCACCCGGACATCTGATAATCATACTTAAAGCGTATACACTTAGGTAGTTGTATTACACTCATACACAGAACAAACGAGTGTTCTCATCACACAACATTGTTGTCGTGGGTGGAAATCGAAGCCACGACCTCCGGTTTATTAGCTAGGGTGTCCAACCACCAGACCACAAGATCCAAGAAGTCAGCCAGTAAAAGATCTTCTAAAAAATTTATAAAAACAGATGAAAAGCAATCAAGAGAAAAGAAATAGACCGCTATGAAATAATTGAGTTGTAATTAAGTAAGAACACCAAATGGAACATATATTGTACAAATATAGATGAATCTATACTAATAATATGAAGCTGAAGAGTTTGTTTGATTGTTTGGTTGTTTGATTGTTTGAACGCGCTAATCTCAGGAAATGTTGGTTCGATTTGAAAAATTCTTTCAGGGTGAGATAGCTCATTTATCTAGGAAGGCTATAGGCTATATACCATCTCGCTAAGATGAATAGGAGAGGAGCAGCAATAAAAAGTATTGCGACAAAGGCAAAATCATTTACATGGCAACCGACGTTTGCAATACTAGCTGTCCCCAGCTAGTATTGCAGTAAAAGTACTTGGCGACTATCTTTGCGTGTACTTACGCAGTATTCACTTGAGCGGCGCGCGACGCCTCCTGTCATAGATGCTCTAAGCTCTAAGCGATATGCTTGCATGTCACATAATGTACCTATATGATGAGGAAAGAATCTATAAAACGATACGGTGCTTTCGTTGAGCAGGCGGGCGGGAAATTTAAGTTCTAAAACTTGTAATTCGCCAACGTTTCTGATCGAGCTTTTTCATCTGTGGACCAACACTTTAATGTTAATGTTAATAATACATAATATTAAGTTAATAAGCACATTATATAACCATACAACCATAAGCACAAATTACTTTACTTACAGTAATTACAAAACGGTTTCGTGTATTTTGACCAACTAGTTCATAGTGTCGTTACCGACACCTCACTTCTAGGCGGACTGCCAAGCGACATTTCTGTTCAGCTTATGAAACGTCTTCGGCATTTCACCATCTCCGATCTATGTGCTCTTGGTAGAAGCGCGGCTATTGCGTTCCTTTAGATCAATAAATGCACGCATCGAAATCACACTGCGCTAAGATTAATCTTACGGGGTTGCTTCGATTACCCAATAATTAATTAAATTCTCGAATAGTCCACAGGCGGCTCAGGAAATTAGTACGAAAGTGTATAGTTTTCTTTTATTCCTTTTTATTGAAAGTTTAACTAACCCAAGTCTCCCGCCATAATATAATCGTGTCCATTATCGATCATAGTAGTCAAGTGCGGAATAGCCGCTTTAACTCATTTCGGAGAATATCATGTAGGTTTCCCAAAGACTTTTTCCTGCACCTATTAAATAATACTTAATTTTAACAAACGAAACTTCGCAAACCTTGTATGATCAGACGTACCTAAGTACCACTATTAGAAAGTTAGATCCCTGTATTGGCAGCAGATAAAACCATGTAGTATGAGCGGTACTTTTGATGTTACTTACAACTTTGTTTCTTTTTGAAATACGACTAAGAAAGTGTTTTACATGCATTCTAAAACACCTGCGGTTATTCACCCCGACGAGAAAATAGTCTAGATAAAACAGTAAGTCGGTCTCCACGACGACATCTATGAAAGCTTGGACAGCATGTTGAACTCTTCTTAAGATTTATGTGTTCTTGGTAGAAACGCGGCTATTATAATAATTCTGATCAATAATATCACGCATTCGAAGCATTCTGCGCTATTGTATCTATTCTAAGGATTAAGCCACATTAGCACGTATTTTGGGACTGTACATAAAACACTGCACCAATTTAAAAAAAAACACAATCAGTACTTTAAAGTAGTATAAGTAGACTAGCTTTTGCCCGCGGCTTCGCGCGCGTTTAATTCGGAGTAAAACAATTCCCCTTTCCCTATACCGCGAAATTTCCTGCTATCCTTGAAATATCTAATTTTATATACTACATTTCTACTTATAGCCATTATGAAATTCTGAATAGTAACGCGTACGAAGCTGCGCGCAAAAGTTAGTATAGCCTTCCTCGATAAATGATAAATGCGTTATCTAACACTGAAAGAATATTTCAAATCGGACCAATATTTCCTGATTGGCGCGAGATTGGCGCGTTCAAACAATCAAACATACTTTTCAGCTTTATATATTAGGATAGATATAGATTTATTAAATATAAGTAATAAAAACAAATTAGAGTTTAAAAAGGAAAATGTAAAAGCTGAAAATCTAGCAGAGACCAATCCTCCCCAATTGAGAGAGATATCTATATCCAGCCATGTCATACGATGGGGGTTGCAAGCAGCTTTCAATACAATACATTGTAATATAAGAATACTTTATTACACACTACATACACAATTACAAATATTGGTTCAAATACAAGAAGAACGCATGGACAATATTAATGTTTAATGCAATAGGTACACCCGAATAACGTGTAGACACCCTACAATACTGAGGTTCGATTCACCACCACAATGACGTTATAAGGCCAAGGTCGACTAGAGTGAAAGGGGAATCTCTCTTTTCAGCGACATCTGTGGGAAGTTCATAGGTCTCGTAGCGTTTATGTTGTCTTGGTGGAACCGCGTTTGTACCTTGCACTGTAATCAATAGTTTCACGCATCTTGAAAGTCGACGGCATCTCAAGGAGCGCATGACAAATGTCATCTTTCGTTGCCAGAATTATGGACTACAGATAATTTATTGTTTTTGTGTTGTTTAGGTGTTATAAATATGTCGTCGAATAGTATTAAAATTACTTAATCTCTAGAATTCTTTTTTTTCTTAGCACTGTGCTTTTCAATGATTGACTTTATGAAAACGATAGAGGTCCTTTACACGATACCTTTTATGGTAAAGTCTATTATAACAGAAGAGATTTTAGGACCAATTTCAAAATGTCTTAGAACCTTCGTTACCTTTAATAAATTAGGGGTAAATTATACATGGAATTAGTAATGAATCTGGTTTTAATTTTTAACAGTAATAATTCAGATATCAGAAATTGCAAGACACATTGAGCTGACCATTTTACAATGTAATAATAATTTTTAAGCGACATCTCTATTCAAATCGGCTATACGAAGTTCTCTAGATATGAATATAACAATGAGTTTATGAGCTGATAACAGAGGACGCTGAAGCGACGATCCTATGGGCAAATGTGACTGGATTGTAATTAAACATTACTCAATATCCTAAAATTCATGTTTTCCTGGTGGGAACGCGGTTCTTATGTACCTCTCGATCAATAGTTGAAAGGTCGTTGCTCTGATATTGGTCATCCTTGTTTAGCGCATGTCGAACTGAGGCGGTTTACTCCCCAGTTTCTCAGCTGCAGCTGGAAACATTTTCCTTGCACCCAACTTTAATCATCTCGGATTCATGTGTTCTTGGTACATACGCGGCTGTTTTACCAATTCTGATCAATAGTTTTGCGCATTGAATACGTTCTGCGCTTATGTCTTAAGGGTTGCCTCGTTAACCTGATAATGATGACCTGGTAATGATGGTTAACCTTTTGGTAATAATGACCAATCAAGCTCATATGAAGAAACGGCTCAAATCGTAAATGCAGTTGTGGCTAATATTGACAAAAACGTTGTTCCACTGATGAAAACTGAGCTGCAACGAAATCACTTAGTCGTTTTGACTTTAACTTGAAACTTATTGTTAATTTTATTAACCAAATACTAGTAGTTTATTTATAGGACATAAGTATGTAGTGGACTTTTTTACTGTGTTACGCCCAGACTGGTCAGAGCTGGTGGCTTCAGTTTTCACCCAGAACCAATATTTTACATACATATCTATCTCAAATTCGTCATTTCCTGATCATAGTTTATTTTGTACTTGCGTTACAAACTCTGTGCCCTCAAGATGCAAACCCTAATAACGAAAGTAGTAGTACAATCATTTCAATAAACGTACATGAATAAGACTCTTCGATAGTTGTCTGACGTCACTCGTCCTGCGCACTACGAAGCCTGAACAGAGAAGCACAACTCTCTCCCTTTCACGTTATTTGTCTACAATTAAAGGCTCGAAATGGTTCTGCCTGAGATTTATGTGGTCTTGGTAGAAACGCGGCTATCTTTTGCATTTCGATCAATACATTCACGCATGACCGTTCCGCTAGTCAAAGCAAGCCGGTACACGTACGTGTGTACTAAAGTCGACCATCTCAGCTGATCCTTAAGGGCAGCTACGCATTTGCGACCGGAGTGAAATAAGGCGAATACTTATCGCACTAAAACCCCTAGGAGGCCCCCTAAGCACTGTGGGAGAGCTCCAATATATCCGTACGGAACGCACCGGTGTCCTCCAGCGCTGGGCACTAATTGGGCTCGTCACGGGATTATATCCCATTTCGTCTCCTTATGACGGTGTGTGGCCATAAACACCGACGTCCTTCCCGGGGTCGCTGACTGGACGATCAGAGCTCCCACTCCGCCCACGACCCGACAAGCTTCCCTTTAATCGTCTGTTACGACAGAAAGGAGATACCGTAGCGGTATCCTAGTCCCTAGCAACAGAAACAACCATTCCTACAGTCCTAATGAATTACCAACGAATTCTTATTAACAACAACACTAACTAATTTCACATTGACAGTCCATTTTCTAACAGCTGGAGGTTGGTGGATTTTCCCGGGTGACAGAGGCGTTTTAAAAAAAAAACATAGAGCTTTTATAGTACTTCTTTAAAAGATTGAATATGCTACTTTCTTTGTATCAGGGATAATGCAATGAAGTTGTTGACGGCGATTCTACGCTCAAGTATTTACGGTTGTAAAAGGAACTATTTGCTCTGTTTTCTCATGTCTTTATGTTTATGTGACACCGAGGGACATTTGTTTGTTGTCTTATTCCAGTATACCTGGTAAACAATTCATGACTATACGAATATATTTCATTTTACGTCACTATGTAACTACAGCTACATACATCCAAATAAATGAAAAACCAGCTATCGCATTTAGTTAGAACTTCCCTTAGACTTGATCTTCTCAGGCTTATGTGCTCTTGGTCAAAGCGCGGCTATGATACCAATTTTGGTCAATATCTCCACGCATGGCAACTTACGTCCACATAAAGGTTGCGTCACATTTACCTGAAAAAGCTTTAATGGTGAAGAAAAGCTGACCTGTAGCAATTCTCCCCAGAGAAGCTAGATGGATAACAATAACAATAATTGGGAGAATCCCATACACGGCGATCTGATTCTAAATTAGGCGATTAATGACTTTGTTATGTTAATCAGGCATATGTACTATATGATTCACAGAAACTTTTAATGACACACGTACAAATGAAAAAAACAATTTTTTCCCTATATTAAAATTGAATCCACGTTTGCCGGCTTAAATTAGTCATGTTCTTTGACTACTAAACCGAGACGCCAGCCGAGTAAATAATTCGTGTATAGAAATAACTAGATCAATACCTACATCCTGTCTTACGTTCTTAATTAATGTAATTTCTTAACATGAGATTTATCAAACGAATGTGTATGTGCCCTTATGTGTGTGGCTCGTAAAATTTCATTCACCCTGTAGCTTACCTCAACTGGAAAGTGAAAGTCTGTCTCTTCAGCGACATCTAGGGGTGTTATGTTTGAGATGAATTTCTTTAAGTTATGTTTTCTTGGTGCGAGCGCGCTTTTCTTTTGCATTTTAATCAATAGTATCGCACCTGCGCGTTTACTAACTACCTGTACAGTGACGAAAGTTTGCTAAGTAAACGTCATTATAATAAGTTTGATATGTCAATAAGGACTTCCTGTAATCTTGTTACATTTGTATTACCTATCGTTGGATTCACGAATTGATGTAGTATACAATTTGCCTTGTATAAAAGGGCCTGGTAAACAGGCGCTTGACCCACCTGATGGTAAAATGACCCTGTGGTCTGTCAGACCTGCAACACTAGGAACTATTTCTGCATTACATTATTAAAAGAGCCTTTTAGCGATACTAAAAATTTGGTGAGAATTGAACCTGGGAGTGTTTCCTCGGCTTGGATATAAATTATTTACACTAGGAAATTTATAAAGAAGCAAAGGTAACAGAAAACACAACATTTTCATCATTTCTGCACTTAAAATGTATTATAAGTAATGCAATAAATCTGTGATAAATTTAAGGGCACTACTTTAGGCCCTTGTGATACAATTAGTGCGCGTTAGGGGCACCAGATGCAATAAAAATATAATATACGAGTAGCGACATCTCTATTGTATTGCAAGACATTTTTGATGCCAACCCCTTCTCGTTCATATTGTCCTGGTAGTCGAACCGGTCCTGCAAAATTCGATCAATAATTTTGCGCATCCAAAGCACCATACTGCGCATGTCTGCCGATGTGCCATCTTCTTCACTCCTTACCTGTTTTCATTCATATTCTCCTGGTACTGACACGTGCTCTGCATGTATTCGATCAATAATCGTGCATTTTCAAACTCATTTCTTCTGCGCATGTTCTTCTTTTCTGTTTGTTGTTTGTTAACTCTTCCTAACTAATGAGTTTGTATAAAAAACATTCATAACACACTAATGCTAACAGAGTAAGGTTGACCTGATATTATTTATCAATCTTGACTTATTCATCACTCTCTTCATAAGTGTCGGCTTCCGAGAGTTCTGACTAGCCAGCCCACCAATAAAAAACACAAAAAGCAATGTTCTTTATTTTCTTCTTTCCTCTTCCTCTATTCTTACCACACAATATATCAGGTTTCTTTTTTGTTACAGGTGTCATCTGAAATAGGTAGGTGAAGCTCTGGATGTCTGGGTAATTCATTTTGACTGACTGCAAAATGGGAGATTTCAGAATCAGGTATTTTTAAACGATAAAAGTATCCTTATCCTTACTAATATTAATACATGCGATTGTAACACTGTATGTTCGCTACGTTTTCACGCCTAAAAGACTGATCCGTTTTAAATGAAATTTGGTACAGAGATAGTCTTGATCTAAGGAAAGGACATTAGCCTTTATTAGAAAAACAACCGGCTAGGTGAGAATCAAACGACCGACAGGACAGACTGACAGCTTTTATTTTAGAATGCATCATATGATTTTAATAACAGCCAGTAATAAATATTTTGATATTTACAACAGCCTTTTTGGTTAATGTTTTTCGTAAAATAAAAAAATTGTCTCATACACAAATTGTTCCGAAGTTTCAGCGAGTGATTTAATAAGTGTTTGCTTTCATTCCTAGTTCAGTGGTTTAGGCAGGAAAACGTATTAGAGAGACATACAGACAGTTTATGTCGCATTTACAATATTAGTAAGGATATACATTATATGTATATATGTAAAATATAAATAATTCTGCAGGTAAGTTGTTTTTATTCTAATATTTCTTT
>DWQT01003009.1:0-13133 GCA_018244895.1 Myscelus amystis hages | reverse complement strand
TTGGCGAATAAACAAAATTGACTCACACGATGAAAATGATGAACATAAAGAAAGTGACAAAAAAGAAGAAAAACAAGAATTTAAATTGCCAGCGATCGATGATGATCAATACGAACTTCCATTGGCAGATTTAGAGCTTTCAAAGGGTTTAAAAGAAAATGTAGAAGACACAGAAGACGCCGACAATTCAACATATTTAAGTACTTATAGTGAAGAGGAAGAGGATTTACAAAACATAACATTGGAACATATACCCACTCATAAGCCTATAATAAGCCGAATGACAGCCACAGACGTAACAAAGACGATATTTCAAAAACGTAAACTTATTTGCAGTATGATTAAACTTAGACAGCTTAACTTCAATGCACCGCGAACTTTGCCTGAGGTGAGTGTTCCTTTTTAATAATATAATTTTCGTTTAGTCCGTTGTGTCATTTTTACCCTGTAGCTCGAGACCGAGATACTCCTCGTACAGCTACGGTGTCTCGGTGTCCTGGGAAGCGGCTGAAAGGAAACTTTCGGGTTACCGGGCGGCTAGTGTAGGAGAGCTCCAACCGTCCAGCTAGCGAACCCGGGGATGACGACAGCATGTTTGTGTGCGTGAGGGTGTTATAACATCGGAAAATACGTCATTCAGGACAAACTAACATAGGATAAAGTAGACAGGCTACTGGTACGTTCTTTTCGAGATCCAGCAATTGTCAGCTCCGGGCGTAGCTACCTAGAGGGTATGAGTGAGTAAAAGTCAACCACAACCTGGTGTGAAACACCAAGCGCTGTACCTTTAGAAGGGTTCCCCGTTATTAAAAAAAAAATATTCTTTTTATACTTACGGATCGACTTTTTAATTAGCTTGTTTCCTTGTTAACCATTAGGTATTATCTACAGTAGGTATATTGTAAATATAACACGATACGAGTAATGCTATTGAAGGCACAGTTGAACACGTAAATGTTATTATAATATAAAAAATTCATTTCATTCGACGATAATCTAGGAAACTAGTTGGTCAGCGATAATAGGGTAAACGAACATTGGCTGCTGGAATTTATTTGAAGGACAACTGTTTTAGATAATCGCTCAATTAAAGCATTGGGCGGAAAATAGTCCGGTAGCGAAATGGGTGGATATCACTAATGGGAATTATACTACTATGGAAAATCCTATATACATGATGATAGTAGATGATCCCAGTAGTGGACAAATAATATCAGCAAAGAAAACTGTACTACTAACCGCAGGTGAGATATACGTATATTGTTGTATGGAATGCGTTATGTTACAGTTTATTTAAATTATTGTATCCACCTGATATGTTTGATTCCAATACCGACACGTGAGCATAGCGTAAACGTGCCTTAGATTAATATATCACAATTTGTGATAAACTATTTAATCTCCTTGCAATCGATATGTAATCATATTAAAATGATAATTGTAATTATTTTGGTGCCTTCCAATATTCTATGAGCATGGCAATATTCAATGATTGAGATATTGTAACAGACCGATGCCATCCTGATTGATTCGCTAAATAACCAAGCTGTTTGAAACTTGAGCTAGAGACCATATGTTTGAGCATTAGATGTCTTCTGTAACGTAGATGATCGATATGAAGTGATGAAAACTGAAGAAATACGGTCCTTTAGGAATGTATGGACGCGACGTACTTTATATGTACAGTCGAAAGTTAATGACTAGAATCCCTATATGAAATAAAAAAGGTTGATTTATTTAAATCTATTCATGATGACCTGAACTTTGTATCGGTTTGGTCGGTTGTTGGTATTGCCATTTTCCATGAGCGGTGACAGAGAATAATGATATCAACCATACTTGGTTGGCTCCCAAAAACTCCTTTCGCCACTTTTATTCTCATAAATATCGCCTTACTTTCCGGGCCGTCTTGGATTTGAGCGGATGTGTTATGACTCTAGCATTCACACTCGGTTTGTAAATCCTGTTCATAATTCTGTATATATACATATATATTCTCTGTAGTAGAGAGTTTCTACGTACCCAAAACGTTTAAATAACCGTTCTTCGAACCAGACAATGTGGCGGCACTCTAGAAAAGGAAGGTGAGATAAATAATCTATATATCAAAAAAATATAAAATTTTATCACAAAACTATCAATCGGCATATAAACTAATAATCTTTTTCTTTATCACTAATCCAAGGATTCTTAAAATGCCTAGGTAGATCTGTAATCGGCACGGAAGTATCTTTTGTGGAGCCCCGTCTATTTGTCACGAAAAATTTAAATAAAAACCGAGTTCGGAACCAAATTAACTTAAAATATATAAACTACAAACATCATATTAATATCGCCACTTTAAGTAACACCAGTCACTCACGCCTGTTATCGAGATTATTTTATGAGTAGCCTCTAAGTATTCAAGATTTTATAGCAGTGTGTATGTATGTACTCGTACTTGTTTCATAAGTGTAACTTCAAGTTATTTCACAAAATAAAACTTATGACGAATATCGCATCGATACCCATTCGGGAAAACTATCTGTGTGATAAATATTTATTGTGAGTCTGAGTGATATTGAATGTCTAAGTACATACATATACATACATAATATGTGTGTGATATTTAGAAATTTATACACGAATGTAGGTACATAATTTATCGGCATGTTACCGTGATGGTAACATAGGCTCTATTTGAATGGAAGATCAGACGGCCGTATAACGTGAGTTTCATCGATTCTTAAATATCTAGGTATCCAAGGGCGAGATCACCACGCCGTGACCGCCGCCATGTACGTTCTGTACCAGCTGATCGAGCGCAGCGAGGCTCACGCTGATCTACTCACTAAGTACCGTTTTTGGATCATACCGGTCTTCAATCCTGACGGCTACGATTATTCGATGACGTTTCCACACGTACGTTTTTTCTACAAGTGAATTAACATTTAAGTACGCTTATAGTTTGATTCTCATAGAATTTCATTATTGCCTATGAATTCTATACAGTCCAGATAGTTAAGTTATTTTTTTTAAATATTAAAACAGATTGAAAATATTTGTATGTTCAATGTGTATAGAAGAGAGAGTGGGCAAAAAACCTGCGCCAAAAATGGGACTCTTGCAAGGGTCGAGAGTCGTGTCACGCTTGCGATTCCTTCGGTCTGCGATGTACCATCCAATCGTGCTACGGGGTAAATCTCGACAGAAACTTCGAGTATCAATGGATACCAAGTTAGTATATTGCAAGAATGCGCTGAATCAAATGTGTTATATTCAAAATTTTGATATAAAATGTGCAATACTGGGTACCGAACAGACCGTTCTGTGTAGAATTAAAATATCGCGCCAAAAATATAAGTTAAGTTTGTTATAAAACTAAGTGCTAGTAAATAATATTATAATTAGTATTATAAGCTTATATCACTAATTTGTACGCCGTAAAAGGCAAAATATGGATTGAACTAATAACCTTGTAAGATCTCCGAATGTACCCATGTTTGTGCAAATAGATGTCTTTTGTCTTTGTTGTTTTAATCACAAAATATTTGTGTCGTGTTGTTATGATGTGTATATATATTTGTAGCGGAGGAGCTGCGGGCGGAGCACCCGTGCGGCGCGCTGCACGCAGGCGACCGCCAGCTCAGCGAGCTGGAGACGCGCGCCCTCACCACGTACCTCAACGACCACCGCACGCCGCTCTTCACGTTTATCGCCTTCAAGGAGGGTGATGTTCTCGTTAGTTTTTACCCATCTATGTAAAAGCCATTCATTGTAAACGTTTTATTTCATAATATGGAAGTAGGACACGAGCATGCAGTCCACCCGATGGTAAGTGGCTACTGCCGCCCATGGACATTTGTAATCGACCCCAAATTAGATTCCTATCTCAAGTCGACCACAGATGATGCCCACTACCCCTGAAAACCAAGATGGAATGCCTCGAAAAAGTATGTCTCTCTTACCACACCCTTCAAACCAGAACACAGCAGCGCTTAACACTGCTGTTATAAGGCAGAAATAGGTTGGCGGTGGTGCCGCCGGAGTCGAAGCACAGAGGGTTCTACCACCTTTAAATTGTATTCCATTATCACTTCAAATTCGTCACCCTTAAATGAAGTGTTACATTGAAATGAAAACGTTTAAGCATGTTGGAGGCGTGTAAAAACAAAGAGACGATCAAGTCCAATACCGTCTCGGCCGCGCCAGCTCACGGCCCGCACAGAGGATCGGCGCGCAGGGAATGTTTCAGTGACTAATCGGCGCGCCACTCGCGGCTCTACTTGCACTCAACACTGTATTTTATGCAACTGACGTGGAAACTATGTCCACTGTCGACCCAACGAGTACCTTTTTTCTAAATACGCGAACGCAAGCCATAAATTATGAGTCTATGTTAATAATAACAAACTGTACACCATCTGATAAGGTACGCGATAGTTTTCTTACCCTGCGAGATTTATGAGTACGGTGATTGTGATTACAATCTTGAATTTCTCACAGTTCTAACGTGTAAAGAGTGCAATAATCCACTACATTAACCGAACTAGCAATAGCAGTTGGAAAACTTCCAGCAAATTAGGTATGTAATATATCCTATTCCGTATTGTTCTTAAATAACGATCCTATAGAAGGTGTAATGAAATATCTTCTCAGATTGCACACCAACTTGTATTGATTAGTTTTAAGTGATGTTTTATCATATTTGCAGACGACGTGTAATGTTAACTTGCAAACATTTGTTCTGGCCACTTTAATTTGATTATCTTAAGAGATAAACAACAACAAAAAGCAAAGAGCAAAAAACCGGCTCGTGGAAACAGTTTCCCACGTCGCGCTTGACAGATTGCAATGTCACCGAATGTGATTTTAGATTGTGGCGTAAACCTGCTACCCTACTCGGTGTCAAAAGCGAACCGCGAAACTAAAGCATTTAAATGCTAAAAGTAAACTAATTAATCTCTGCTCCAACTATAATAGTATCCGCACGCTTATAATTTTAATTAATGTAATCTATTTGTTTCTATCGCTTGCAATAAAACACGGTGAATATCAGAGTAAACAATAAGTATTTATCTACATGTATATTTATAGTTTCATCATCAGAACTTATACGGTGCTTAGAGATA
The DNA here is from genome assembly GCA_018244895.1 of Myscelus amystis hages. Classification (NCBI taxonomy): domain Eukaryota; kingdom Metazoa; phylum Arthropoda; class Insecta; order Lepidoptera; family Hesperiidae; genus Myscelus; species Myscelus amystis. Next base: position 8,022 of record DWQT01003009.1, on the reverse strand, counting down.
ATTTTGTACAGAAACCCCAATCAATTTAATACACAGCAATTGAAAATTCATAAATCAAAACCCAATTACATTTCCTTTCCAATCATAAACGATTCTACTTCCTTGTAATATTAGTAAAATGCATTTAGTTCATACACTCGAACAGCATCTAGGTATTGTTATTATTGCGTTGAGGATAAAGGCACGTGTATATAAGCGATTTATTTGAAACGGCCGGCCTTGAAGAAAGCCGTTCAAACACAAATATGCCGTCAGTATTGGCAAGCGTGACTAATGACAAATGAATGTATAAACAATAATTGAGCAGTAGATACAGTATGTGTCCGACGGATCTGAACCGGAGCCCCTACTACGTTCAGTCACCGAAATATATCGGCACGACATAAATCGCGGCTTAATGACATTTACAAGTATGTTTGAAACCAGTTTAAAGCGGTTCCAGTTTACGAAATTGATATATATTTGAAATATTATTGATTTTACTTATCCAAATATTTATCACGGTGATTATGATATATTAATTTTCTGCACACGGCCGCTACACATAAGTTGTGAAAACCAGTTGTATTACCGCATACTAAGTTAATTACATAATGAAAGGCGCATGGAACTCGCGAGTGCGCGTCCTACGTCACACCGGCATACTGCACGCCGCGCGCCGGTGACGTAAACGTGATAAGGCAAATTACTTCGATGTCGTACGTATCACACATAAATTTATTATGAGTTTTCTACAGTAGCATTATATAACTCTATCGTCAAGGTAACTCGCATAATTCGTTTAAACACCAACCATAGCTGTAACGTAAATCACTGAGATTTTTCGATTTTTTTCATATTTACCACCATAACAAAATTTTTGATAATAATTTTACTGTCAATATCATTAAATATTTCATACCCTATATATTTATATGGTATGTAGATTTTACTTTATTACCTTAAGCGAAAACAGTTCCAATACATACTCGTACCTTAGTATTGTATGCGCACTTTAAGTCATACGTAAACAAAGCAGCGTACGAAATTTACGTAACCAAGCGTGGCAACACGTGGTAGTGGTTATGCACCGGCCGAGTATTGAAATGAAAGTAACAATCGTTTTATGAAACCTCTCAGTGGAAGGTAGTCTAATCGAGCACCGTTGCACAATAAATAACTCCAATCCACAAACAAGTTCACTAATAGTTACAGGTTTCGTTGACTTGCCTCTTGCCTTTGTTAGAGATGCCGTTATTGCGATATTAAGCGTTCAGCTGATCGCGAATTATAAATTTACTTGTACATTTAGTCACCTGTCTGTTTTATATAAATATTCAACAAACGATTTCTTTTATGCTCATGAATAAAATTAAGCATTTGCTCAATGCGTGCTTAGTACGCAAACGTATAGTTTAGATCCGAGATCAAAAACAGGACCGATCTCTGATCGTAGGTACCGAACGCAGTCGGCAGATTACAATGGATGTTGTTTAATAAACAAATTCTCTCGGCACTCGGTTCGAATATCCTATGAGTGCGGCTATTTTTTCATATTACCTACACTGTCATCATTCTATCAGTACAGGATATACATATGTATGTAGATGCTTTATTGATATTATATAACATTGCCTCAAAGAGACGCCGTCTTTCATTAGTATATCAGCGGAATTTACTTTTAATAGTAGTTGTTAAGCCAATATATAAGCCGACTAGTGATGACAGGTTTCCCAAAAATTACACTAAGTAATCCGTGATACTAATAACGCTCAAAATAAAGTAGACGCAACCGTTAAACGAATGGACTATTAGCCGATCGGCTATCTAACTGTCTAACTGTTTCCTGCACTCCTCGTTACAGAACGTCGCGGGGAAATAGGAAACGGTGTGGATAACACGTAGGCACAAATAAAACTAGCTAACTTTCTCCATTTGTTTAGTAGTAACCGGGCCGCTGCGCCGGCGCATATAACAATGGGCCGCTAGCGCACATCGCATTCATGCAACAGGAACATTGCTTATACAGAATAGAACAATATAAATATTGAATACGGCGCCGCACTCTTTGTACGCTTTTTAGCACATTTACGAATAGATAAGCTCTATGAATCGGTGAATTAAGTTTAAACCTTATCTTGATCGGCCTACTATTGTCTTGACCCCGCAACCTTTAGAAAGGCATCCCGAAAGGTGAGATATGACGGACAACGATGCTACCAGACGTTTACAAACTAATAATGAGCTATTATTTGTATTAATGTTTTCGGTGATTAGGTCAAATAAATCGGTAAATCAGTACATCACTAATAAATAAATACCCTAGTATAATAGTAGGTTCGTGCATATAAATAATAGTCATCAATATAGTTATTTTTAAAAAATTAGATACGAACGAATGTAATAAGCAAAAATTCTATATAATCCCGACATAATACATGTACTGTCCCGACTTTATATTAGCGATCCAACCCTCGAATACCCGGCTTGTGAAACCCGCAGCTAAAATACGAGTTGAGACGCATGCAAAGTTACAAAACAAATACATTATTTTGCCCGCAAATACGTATATAGTAATTGAAAATAATTTGCGTGCAGCGAACATTATGTACCTAATCACGCAGGCTGCGACCGTACCGATGCCGTCTCGGCGACGTTACGTAAAGGATAGTCCGAATGTCGCAAGAGCAGCGTTCCTTACGATGCTACGTAACTGTTGCACTTGCAATAGGGTAAGCGTCTCACATGTGTTCCTACAGCAAAGCTGTCAATTAGTATAAGCTGATAATTTCTTAATCTCGCCTCGCGGTACAGGTTTTTGAATAATGTCTCCGTATTTGCATACGCGAATAGAAGCCTATGTTACTCTGGTGATAAATGATATAGATATTGATTGCAACCTATCTACGTCCAACTCTTGGGCTGAGTTCCTACCGATAGGAAACCACCTGAAATATTGCCTGCTACCCTGAATCTGATCAAACGATGGATATAATCAAATCCGTCGATCTGTCATAAAGGTCACAGTTAGGGTATTAATATTAAAATTACGTTAACGGAATGCGTGCTTAGTGTAATAGCAATATTAAATAAAAGCCAATGTGCGGTTGAAACATCTGGCCGAAGAGTAGCTGATACGACGGAAAATTCGTATCAAGGCCCGGTCAAAGGAATCCAGTATTTTCGAACAAATTATGCAATAACAACATACGTTCCACACATCTGTTTCCATATCTTAATGGCAAACGACTTGTTTCAGTGCAGTTGCCGTGTTGGTTGCGTAACGGACGGTCTAAATATCGCAAGCGCGAGTCGATCGTTCCTTGCGAAGAGCGGCCAATGGCGCGAAATCATCTCGCTCGGCGCAAATCGCACGCTTCGAGGACTCCAAACGTACTTCCGGATTAAATAATAAACTTAGTTCTTGGAAACCAATTGTTATGCCCACAACACTATTAGTTTGATGACTTTTTTTCTGAGAAATCTCTTGATTCGGTGATACAAGAAATGGAGAATATAAAATAGATAAACTGACTTTTAAATTTTTTATATCTAATCATTTCTAGGTGTACAGTAACAATAAATTCTTTAGCTATTTACTAATCATTTCTATAATTTTCTAGAATTTGCACGAAATTCCTCCTAGAGTTCAACGTATCATAGATCCCCTTTTCTTAGGCGTTCTTTGTGTTGCGACGTAATACTAGTAAACCCAAAATTCACAGTACATCCGTGTTGATTTTGTGTTTAAATAAAATATTTTAAATAAGATATTAATACTACATATCGGCCTTGTGACATAGGTGCTTTTGATTGTGATTTAAAGAGCGTTTAAATTAAGTGTTGGTAGCAAGTAGAAACATAAATATGTACACATTTCCTCTACCCCATCCTTTTGCACGTATAGATAAATTTTACTCAATTTACAAGAAGATTATGTCTGTCGTATATTCACGATATAAAAAATCCTTAAGTAAGCCGGTCGCTATCAATGTCATACGTTCTTCGTTACAAAGGTTACGTATCAAAAACAATGTAGAAGAAGCCTTCACTCGGACATTCGAATTCATTACGGCTCTTCATTTTGACCATGCGGTAGTGTAGCAATAAGTTCCTTATAACAGAAGCACCTAATAATAATTATAAATGTAAAACAGTTTTTATTTCGACCATCAAAGATCATAATATCACAACGAGTTTAGTAATATAAACGTGTTTTTTTTCTAGTGCCTACAAATCCTATTCTAATTTTATTACATTAGTCTATTTTCTTAGCATCTCTTACGATATAACCTACATTGCTCGCTTGTAAATAGATGATTTGTTCCCCTTTAGCGTCCTAGAAAACGTCAAAACACGGACACACTAGCGTCATGATGTTATTTTATTAACCTTGTTTTTATTTTAAGTAGGTTGTTAAATTCCTTGCATTGGGAGTATTATATTCTTTTTGGGCAATACAAACCTCTCGCTCCCACTTTTGTAACAGACGGAGTTGAATACTCGTATCTTCGCCGAAACCCTAGATGTGATCGTATATTAATATGTATTGTTGTGAACTTGTAAATATTACGAAAACAGTAAGTCTCATGTATCTCAAAGAGGTGGCGGCGCTAACGGTAACTGACCTTGTTACAGTTATACTCGTAAAATGTCACGCCGTGTGTCCGCCGCTCTGAGTGGCAACTCGCAACTGGCCGCGTGGTCATAAACGAAATGTATTTGCGGCGACCGGAAAGTGATTGTTGTACTATACTCGGCTACTTCCTAATGAGCTCAAACTCGCATCGAGTCGCTGCGCCGTGGATGCGCGACCGAATTATGTATGTCCTTTTGTAGCTTTTAAAACTACTTTATTGTACTGATTGATGAACTGACTAGTAATGTAAAACATGACATGGACATTTTTTTTAAATATGAAACTCAACAATAAAAATACTTGTGACTAATATACAATCTGTTGTGCCCGACGTATTTTTAATAATTTATAAACCAGCGTTGCACCAGATATTACAGTACGCCCGCCCTCCGCGAACCCAAATTTCGGTCGTGCTCAGATGTAGATAAAACACTTTTTTGGAACTTACTTTGGTTAAATGTAAATATGCAACCGCTTACTTAGGTGAACGTCGCTCTTAACATTCATATAACTTTAAAAATAGTTATACAAACAGAGTACGCCGCAGCCGCAGCCGCATGCCGCAGCCGCATTCCGCAAACGTTACCGTACCGCAACAAACAACCATAACACACCTACATAAAGTATGACTTACAACCAGTTCCCATTAATGTATTAAGTAGAAAAATCAACGGCATAAGTAGTTTTTGCCATAGAGGTTCGTGTTATAGTAATACAGTTAAGATTGGATTGTATTAGCAGACACATGACTACAGATTTGGCATAACATCATTACGCCGGGTATGCCGGTGAGAAACACATCGGATTTAAGGTTGAATTCTCAACCGGGTAGTCGAATACGAATTAATTTAAAAAACAGGACCCACAAAGCATTGTTTTATAATTATGTTAATTCTGAGAGGATAAATATATGCACAGAAGGAAACGATCAAATCACTATCTAAGAGAAAATCCGTTATCATATTATTCGCTGTTGGTAACAACCGTGCACCATTACGCATTTCGAACTTACGGTTGACTCCTTGTTTAACCAAAACATTGAGCTCCGGTGACTCACGCAGAACAAGAATTTGTAACCAGCTTTATGCACGCGGCTATAAATTCGACAACAGCCAAAATTGTATTAACAGACGGCATATTCGTGAAATTATCCGTTTAAACATAATCTTTATTGAGCATACTAAATTTGATATGAATATAGACGATTTCAAAATATGAAGAATGCAGCAGAAACCTTTGCACGCCAAGCCGACAGGCACAGATAGCCCAGAACTCAAAAACACTCACTTGTAAAGCAATGGAAGATTATGAAACGGAGTGTTGATAAAACAAAAGGGAATCATATCTAATGATAATTATGTATGAACTAGACATCGCAGTGGAGATACATAAATGTGTAAGTGGAAGATTAGTGAGAGTCCATCTCGAAAGCAAATCCGTGTCACCAAGCGAACGGTGCGCGTTCCAAAATCAGAGTTACAAATTGAACAATGAACGACGCGACGCGGGCCCGAAAAGAAAATTAATTTAGGTATTGGTGTCGGTCGGCGAACCCGTGATTGTGAAACGTTGAGCGATTGCGCTCAGTATAGTTTGTGTAATCCACCAGCACAATACGCCACCACGGCCACTGGCTCTCGGAAATGTTCACTTATGTCGAAATGTTTTCAATAAGTCACGCATATCGCCGCCACCGGAGCTTTGAAGATGTAACCCAGCCCTTCAAGTGGGCGATTATCCTTTCAACGAAATCGAATACCTCTCTAACTTCTTAATCTCTGTGATCCGTCCCACTCAGAGTTCATCGCGAACAAATCTATGATTAATTGTATATTAGGGCTTTATAAAGGTTGTATTGGAATCGATAAATTCACAGCTTCTTAACGCCGTCGCACTTTATGGAAATATTGCCACTATCGGCCACAATTACAAAAATCTCTGAGTAGAGCATACGAACGCAGTCGGTAATTGGAAGATGAGATCTCGCGAGGAACGTAGCCCGGGGCGGCATGAATGAAAGCCGCTCACTGGCATCGCACTACAGTTGCCGTGTTCTGAACTGCGGCCAAATGCACATTACAATTTCCGATGTGCCACCAGTACAATGCTTAATTTATCACAAAAGCTTTCAAAACTTTCTAACATTTCGCGCAATGTACGTTGACCGGAATCAAAAGAGTTGTTTCGACGAATACTAAGTTGTAAGCCTTTAAGGATATCGACATCCGCCGAACGAGTTTTTCCAGTCCGTATCATCGCAATATCACGGTTATTATTGAAACGCGCGCCGCGGTCGCGACAGGTAAGTAAAGCATTTATCATGAAGAATGTTTACCTAAAGAACTGTACCCATTACAAGGAGAATTGATTGCGACAAGTCTGATTTTTATTCTTGAACTTCTACTATCGATATACGTTAACACCTAATATGTTACTTTGTTTCACGATTCGGACAATTAAATAGGCTTCAATTAACTATTTAGTCCAAGACTATTATTTTAAGACCTAATGTAAGTTACAATTATTATTATTAAGAAAAAAATTCACGCATAATTCAATTTTAGACTCAAATGAATAAAATAATAATTACAAAAGTCTATTTTATAATTTAAAAAAACAACCTAACACAATCTTCGAGTCAATACAATGTTAAAGAAGTCGATTTTGTAGTGAATTAAGATTTTAGAAAGTTTGTACTCGCAAACATCAATCCAATTGATTACATAGCTGCAGTGAGGCATTCTACTTAGATCTACATTCTGTTGAATTCTAGTCACGACTGAATCTAAGTAACACTTACCCGCCAGAGCCTTCTATGTTTAACTTGGTATCACAAGTTTTTAAACTAGCAAATGAACATTTAACATCCCCAATTGTCTTATCATAGGTCTTATAGTAGTAGTAATGTACGTAGGAAATCTTAATACACGCGTCATAGGTTCTCCATACGTTTATATTAATATTTTTACATGGCCAGAAGAAAATTAACGACACATAAAAGAAATTCAAAATAAAACACCGATACAAGGCCCTAGTTTCACGAATTAGTCTACATACAAGTAAGTAAACACCCAATGACTTTCGAGTCCTGTAAATAAATCGTTTCTCCTATTCGAGTATGTACCATTTAACGAAAGAAAGGTCGGACAAATTTGACACGGCATTGTACACTTATTCAGACTGGTGTTATCGTTTCAAAATGGAAACCAGCGCCGCACGACGCGCGCCCGCCCCGTGGCTAGTGAATTTTAGCGACATAAGGACATGTGTCATAATCAGAGATCGACCAGGAAGCGATGAACGACAAAATCTCTTATATCAATACTTATAATATAAAGCTGAAGAGTTTGTTTGATTGTTTGAATGCGCTAATCTCAGGAAATATTGGTCCGATTTGAAAAATT
>DWQT01003008.1:0-13133 GCA_018244895.1 Myscelus amystis hages | reverse complement strand
CGTGTTCACACAGCGGTTGATGCGACACTAAATATTGTGTCACAATAAATTTACCAATTACAGACACTCGTGTTCACCCAGAGACATTCGATGTATACACTGAGTGTACGGTGTATAGTGTCGTAGTCTGAACCGGCCTTAACTTTTGGGTTGTTTAAAATGATAAAAATAAATATTTTAAAGTATAACACTATGTAGCATACATAATATCTATATATGCTACATAGTGTTACATACATAATACTTCGTCGACTCTTACCTTGCAATTGTACGCGTGTGTGATCACGAATTTAAAACAATATTTTTCTATGAAATTATATAAACAAGAGTTTCATGCATTTTTTCTTAATCGTTTCGTCAACCGCTAATTTCGTCGTCTTATCTCGCATGTATGACCTCAGTTCAGTGGCACGTTTGACAATTTGTATTTAACTTTTTGTATCGTACTCGGTGGTACCTACTCGATTCTTGACTCACGTAGCTCGATAGTAGTAACTTTGACCCACTTAATCCTTTGCGTTAGTTTCTTTGTTTCAATGTCCTACGCTACTAATCCCTGTATGGGATTTTTGATTATTCAAATATGTACGTAATGTGTTGCTTTAAGTTTCGATATATACCCCGCTTGTACTATTCACGTAGCGGCAGTTAACTACTTATTTCTGTCATTCGAAGTGTTTACAACATTGATACACATTAATCGATCACCTTAAGCGATTATCCATACAACGGGAAGGTTTACGGAGTTAGTGACGTCACACTATTGTGTTCCGTTACGAAACACAATTATCGCAACGAACATTTTCATAGTTTTCGTAATCGATGCCTAGTGTTAACTACATTCCTAGTGAATGAACTATAAAACCGGATCCTTGTTATCAATACTAACTGGGTTACACGGCCATTTGTTTAGTGCAATATGAGATCGTAATTAAACAATACAATTAGTGTGACGCTCTGCGATAAATGTCGCAGATTGTTTTTTTTTTTCTGTTTTAATTGTAGCGGCCAGATGTTCCAATACCTTTGAGCTGATTTCTAAGCTAGAAAGTGGATCTATATACATAGTGGCATCTATATGTATATATAGGAGATTTACAGCGATATATTGACTCATCACGATATCTCTGGAACCAGAGACCTAGAGACTTGAAATTTGGTAGGAATATTCCTTTCGGCGAGTAGAGGTCAGCTAAGAACGGATTTTACGAAATTCCACCTGTGAAGAGGTTGCGGCGGTGTTAATTATAATTTATATAGCAAAGCAACGTTTGCCGGGTCAGCTGGTTATTGATATAATATTAAAGATATTTTGCGCTCAAAAATTTTTTAGTTCTAATGGTTTTACTATATGTAGATGTATCGTTCCTGTAACATATTTTATCTTTGCTCCCAATTCATTAGTCATCATATTAAAATTGTATTCGTTTATATGCATAGCTATTTACCAATTATATTGACTCGGTTGCTATGCATTTTTTATTCAGCTATGTACATATGCGGCTGATTATCCGAGTAATAATATATGTAAGTTGCTACTTACATACGTTACTCATATAATCTATTACTTAGCTTGGTTCATCATTAATCACACAGCTAGTATTTTTAGTCAATTAGCATTCTGCTAATTTAACTCTCATTCGCAACTAGATGAGTTATGATAAACATTGAATATTTCAATTCGACAAATGTAGAGAAAAAATAATTTTTTTTTTGGTAATTAAAAGCCGCTTGAATTGGATTATTTATAAGGATGGGTTTTTTTATTAACATGTTCGTTTTTTGTATGAATTAGGGGATTTATTATAATATAAGTATCACTTGTTGCGTCTACAAGGTCACACGTCTCCGCAGGGCAAACTGGTCGGTGACGCTTTCGTAACTAATTACAAGTGTATGTTGTAAACCGCTTTAAAAAGTGTATATATTTAATAGTGTATAGGTATCTACATTTTTTTTTAAATTTTCAATAAGTTGTTCTTCAACAAATATATATCATGCCGATTACGATATAGTACGCTTGCCTAAGAAATAGTTATATTATCTGTATTATTAAATACAAATTGATGTATTTTTTGGTTATTTATCAGTAATAGATATACAGATTTTGGTCGGAATTTGGCAGGAAAGCAGAGGAACTTTCAAAAAAAAGATATTTGAGTCATGTCACTGTCACTGATGACGTTAATTTGACATAGACAATAGAATAGATGTGGAATTTAAGGTCGTCGCGACAGATAACAATATACAGAAACATTGTACTGCGGTAGATATAATTAATTGGAACAATTAAATATGGCGCTCGTCCGACCTGACAAGTTTTTTTCCTCATAGTTCAGTTTTTTTTTGTATCATACATAATAAAATCGGATTTACCTTGGAATTGTAGTCATTGTAAGAACGAATACATTAATTGTACAATTACACAAGGTTTTTGTAATCTGTGAGTGTAGTAAGAGACTCTTTATTGACCAGTCTTTCATTTTACAATACAGGCACACTCTGTCGTACGCCACATAGAAAAAAGGTATGGTAAAAAATAGTGCTAAATGTAATACAGAAAATAAATGGACAAGCAAGCCATAGACAAAAACTGGTCTTATCGTTAAAAAAATATGTTCAAAACCATAGACAAAAACTGGTCTTATCGCTAAAAGACAGGTATGTCCAGAGACAGACAAAGACTGGTCTTACCCTTAAAAGACTGGTATATCCAGACTATAAGTTTAAGCCCTCTCACTGTTAGACGATACAAGTGTCCATTAGTGGCAAAATAAAAAAAAAGCCTTTAATATAGCAGAAAACTAACTAAGTAGACTTGTTCATATATCGGTATATTTACATATGTACGAGATGATGGTCAAATTATTGGTGATTGGTCACCGTCACCAATGCTTATTGTAAAAGGCAAATCATACCTACTATACTGGTTCCCTATCACCCTTTGGTAAAGTTGACGTTCCACCTTTGTGCCCTTAAAACCTAAGTAATGCTCCTTAATTGCCGGTGTTAGCACGCTTTCAAAGTGTTATAATAACACTTATACATATTTGAAATTTAAAACTAAAATCTTTTTATAATGCCTGATTTTGACTGGATTTCGGTATCTTCATTATAATTGTAGTAATGCTTCGCTGAGTTGTTGTTAAGATTTTACGCATACTGGTTACGAGAACGAGTTTGAACTCTATCTTTACAAATATTAGGTCCAATTTACCTTGCAATCGTTCGCGTGCGCTGTATCCACATAATATTATGTTTGAAAACGGTGATATACTTACTTTGGTGGCTTCCTTAACACAGTGGCTTTGAAAATTAAATACATTTGTATCTTGCTGGAAAATTGCCATGTTTTCATTATGAGAGTTTTTTAGTACGCTCGTTGCGCCTCGTGCTCCCACTACCCTTTCTCCCTTTCTCCCTGCAATACCCTTTCTCAATGCAAAAAAATGTATGCGTGGTGGACATCGACTCCAGAATCCTCCAGCTCAGCAATAGGGGTCACTAACAACTAGATGTAGAGGCCATTTCAGCTATAAATCAACATTAGGCATCAATTATACGCAAATACCAGTTCATATAATTTCAAAAGTCTTCATTAGCCTGGTGCGGTTCTAACCGCTAACTTTGTAACTAACATTACACAAACTAATTTAACGAACACTTTTTGACCGATATCTATCAACCTTTGACACGGGAAGTTCGTGCTGTTTACCCACGCTTGCACTTGTTATTCAAGTTTGCCTTTGACCCTAATTTGGTACTATAAATGTATCTTTTATAAGGCCACTATTCTCTCGACCGTTACTGTACTTTTTCATGTCAAGTCGTTTCTCGAACAGTGGAAGTTAATTATCAGTGATTTCGATTTAAATTGGTCGCTTGTATGATTCTACCGTATTAAATTTACGTTAAAGGTTTTGTGAATTTTACATAAAAGAAATGAGCAACTACTTCCTCAGACCTTTTATGGGCCGTGTCCTATAGTCCACTTGAATCGATCATTAAATCATCAAGTCAAATTACATTGAAGTTTGAAGGCATCTCTCAAGGGTCATGCTGGGTCCGCTGTTATTTAAAGTACAATCTTTGATTAATGTGTCGACCCATGAACTTCTTGTCTTCAACGCTGAGCCCATGAAAGTAGAATGTCGCAGTTGAATGTCGCATTCGTTGGCGATGGCGCGCTTAATCGACCGTAATGCCATTTAATAATTGTTGCAGGAAATGACACGAGAATTATCGAAATAGCGGTTCGCGTTTATAATTGTTTTTGGCGAACTTGTAGGAAGTAAACGCGTACGTGACGTTATCAATATACCTAAAAGAGAAGTTATTCGTCGAGTTGCGGAACGCACGAAACGTAACGTCCTTGCCGCGATGGCGGCCTACGAAATGAAACGGGTTTTTTAAATCACCACACTAAATTACGGCAATCCCGATCTGGTCCGTCATGCTTGGCGTTACATACGCATTTGAACGAATCGAGCACTTTGATACTTGCACACTGCAATTTTTATTAAACCACCTTTTTGTTTAGCCATTTTGAAATGAATGATTTTAGAACTAAAACAAACGCTTCTTTAACATATTTTCGTCTATTTTATCTAACACGGGATTGGTTTCCATCCGAGATAATCAGTTTACTCATGGTCGCAGCTGACCGTGATTCATCTATTGTATTAATAGCTTTAGTGTAAGTAATGTTATCGTGCAAAAAATTACGATAGATTCATAAACATTACCCTAACCTATAATTTGATTCACACTTCGCATTTGGTGATATCGTCGCATCAGACTATTCGATGGATAATAAATTTTAAAAGCATTAACCTTGTTCTATATGTATGTATCTAGGGGTATATTTTTTATTACTTTTATATTAAAAACACATTATAAAAACTATTTTTTATTCTTTTGACTTTCAATTGGCATTGTGTCTCTCACACAGAGATTGTTTTCAATAGTAGCATCATTAACTCGCCTGAGAATATGTGGATCTTATTAGTGTCAATGGTTATTTGATGGCCTGTGACACAATCGATATTCACTGCTTGCTACTTGATAATGTTTCTAGGCATTTTGACTTAATAGGCCGTGTAATGATCTCACTATTACATTTTGATTGTAGAAAATTCTTCATTGTTTAGTGGACCGGATTTTTTTTTGTTTTGTTTTGATTTCATCTCTTACATCTTTGATAAATTATGACGCCAGCTCCCTAAGGGGGTAGGCAGAGGTCACCGATCGCCAACCATTGTCCTTGGTCTTTGCCAATATATGCCAGACAAGTTGTTGAATACATTCGTCCAAATCTCGTGCAGGACATCTGGAATGGAGGGCAGCATTACGGTTAATGGCATGGAGCGCAACCTGTCCAGCTTCCGCAAGCTGTCCTGCTACATCATGCAGGACAACCAGCTGCACGGCAACCTGACGGTGGAGGAGGCCATGGCGGTGGCCACCTCCCTCAAACTGCCGAGCACCACCTCCAGGGCAGATAAGGAGGAAGTGGTAAGACGGTATTTTTATTTCGTTTACCAGCTGACTGCGACGAAGTCTGCGTTTGAATGTAACAAAAAAATTAATAGTAATTTTATATAGTACTAAAATAAAAGCCTTAGTCACTCCTTATTACATGAGCTATCTGCCAGTGAAAGTCCTGTCGAAATCAGTCCAGCCGTTCCAGGGACTAGCCGGAACAGACAGACAGACAAACCAAAATTGTTAAAAAATGCTATTTTGGTATATGTACTTTGTACACATTTAGTGAAAAATATTTAGTAAAAAGCGGTTGTTTTCATATTACAAACAGATACTCCAGTTTTATGTATTTATATTGATCTAATATCTACAAAATCTTAACCTAACATTAAGCTAAGTTAGCCAAGTTGTTTTTATTTTTACAATACAATTATGGATTTTATATTGCGTAGTAAGTTGTTATTAAGTAGTAAAATCATAACAAAACATGATTAGATTTTTACACTTTGCTAACCGCGCAAAATAAACGCACTGTCTTTTTTGTATGTATCAATGACATACGAGTAGGCCGTGTTTACATATCACTTGATATTTACACGCCAATGGACACAGAGTGGTCATAATATGTTTTGTCTCGCCTCCTGGTGTAGCGGGTGGAGACCGTGACTGATAAACCGGAGGTCGTGGTTTCGATTTCCGCTCGGTGCAAACGTTTGTGTGATGGGCACATTTTAGGTACATACATATGTTTATCTGCTGCCCAGTAATTGTTGGAATTTTCCTATTTGTTTTCGTTATTTATTTATATATTCTTTATGGTACACCTTCATATTATAAGAGTAGTAAATAGCGAACTTAATGCCTGATAGAGTTTCAGTATTATTATTTATTTATTTATTTATTAATTCAGTCTCATCAACGAAGTGAACACTATCATAAACGATACAGTATTGATTTTCATACAACACGGGTGACTGTCATCTCATTTACAGTACACGACACGCTTAGCAGTGAGTAAAAATCATTTCTACAGATGAAAAGACATACCAAATTAACTGTTATAATACGAACACTATGATTGTATGTCACAACAAAAATGTGATTTATACAAAGACACAAGACATTCATTTGCACAAATATGCGTTTAAAGATCTTACATAACTATTAGTTCAATCCTTATTTTGCCGTTCACGGCGTACAAATCTGGGAAATGGATTTATTATATAGAACACGGAATACATACATAACCATCACGGCAGCTACCTAACTTAATATGCAGCTTATTACATATTGAATGCATTAAGAGCGATGGATGAGGATGAAGCACGACAGGTTTGTCAGGTCAGAAATATTTGCCACTCGGTTCTCTCTGCTCACCCCGTTAGGAATCTGGCGTGATGCGCGATAGTGATTTACAAAAGTAACGTCTCTTCCTATCCGCGAACCGTAGATTCAGGAGATCCTCGAAACGCTCGGCCTCTCGGAGCACCACAAGACGATGACGTCGAACCTCTCCGGCGGCCAGAAGAAGCGGCTCTCGATCGCCCTCGAGCTGGTCAACAACCCGCCGATCATGTTCTTCGACGAGCCCACCTCCGGCCTGGACAGCTCCTCCTGCTTCCAGTGCATATCGCTGCTGAAGACGCTCGCGCGGGGCGGACGCACGATCATATGCACGATACACCAGCCGTCCGCGCGTCTGTTCGAAATGTTCGACCATCTGTACACGCTAGCCGACGGCCAATGCGTGTACCAGGGCAGCACCGGGAGATTGGGTATGTTGGTTGTTGATATCCTACGTCCTATATCCTAATATCATGCTCCTAAGCTTGGGGAACTGAGGGGAAAGGAGAAGGCGCGAGGGAGGGGATAACGCAGTGGTCTGAAGTTTGCGTATTGAGTTTGTATCCCACATCAGAACTACTGTTCCCTTATAATCTTAGTGTTTTTTCTACCCTCAACTGCTAGTCGGCCTGTATGAGGAACGTGGAGGGGTTTTGAGGGGGGGGGGGGGGGGGGCAGCCCAACCCAACTGCTACAAATGGGTCTACCGTAGCAGTAAGAAGACTTTATAAGGCCATAGCGGCAATGTGCCCATTGGAAAGCTTCACGATTATTGTAATGTCGATATGGAAACCGATAACGCTCGTATCGGAAGCAAGATCGTCTTTTGTCATGCGGTTCGACGCTCGACCGGGGTCAACGAACCGATCGTTCGAATTAATATTTTTCACTGCTTTCGTGGGCGATATCGTTCGCAAACATAAGTCGTATTGACGTTACGTCCTTTAAATATGTGGAGGTGGAATTTGGGCGATATATATATAAATAATGCTGTGAATATATATAAAAAAAAACACACAGACAATTCAGGGTACTAATATTTCAATCAATGTAATCATAATAATTTGTCTTAGTACAGAGCATTCCATATTATATTTCAACGTAAATGGGTATAAAATAGGTCGGTAAATTCAAAAGTATGAAGATGCAAATCACACACAGTTTAGTCGTATCACGGCTAAACTCATTCAATATATCGCTATCAGTGCCATTGAGGTCACTTCCGTGTGTGTTATGATGAGCCGTGCTACTAATGAGTGAATCAAACATCATTGCCGGTCTCGTGCCGTCCTGCTCGTGAATTACGGATCTTGAACGGTTGTGAGCGAGATAGCGCGCTATCGCTATTTACAATCTTGATTCTTAAAGCGTAAACTGCGATAAATATTGAATCTCGGATATCAATGACAATATTGTATAGGCTGAATTTTCTAGATACGTGGTTAGATTAGACGTCTAAAGTTCATCATTTTATTCCGACCACAATATAGGACTTTTTTTATAATATAGAAGTAGCAGACGAGCATGCAGTCCACCCGATAGTAAGTGGCTACTGCCGCCCATGGGCATTTGTAATCGACCCCGGATAAGATTAGCTTCCTATCTCAGGTCGACCACAGATGCGCCGCTACCCTTGAGGACTAGACTGTAATGACTCGAAAAAGTATGTCTCCCTTACCACACCTTTCAAACCAGAACCCAGCGGCGCTTAACACTGCTGTTATAAGGCAGAAATAGGTGTGGCGGTGGTGCCGCCGGAGGCGACTTTACATTATTATAATATTAGTACCTATTTCATAAAGTTTGATTTCCGAATGTAAACATAACGGCCAGTCTTCATATAAACTTCTTTCTGAATATGTATCCTTCTTTCTAAACATGTTAACTTCTGTCTAGACATGTAAACTTCTGTCTAAACATTGAAACTTCTTGTCTAAACATTGAAACTTCTGTCTAAACATGTAAACTTCTTTCCAAAGATGCAAACTTCCTTTCAAGCTCTGAAATATCTTTGTAAACAAGTATGATAGCGATCACTCGCGTCCGTCCGCAGTGGAGTGGCTGGGCAGCCTCAACCTGCAGTGCCCGCCCTACCACAACCCGGCGTCCTTCATCATCGAGGTGTCGTGCGGCGAGTACGGCGACAACACCGGCAAGCTCGTGCGCGCCATCGACAACGGGAAACACGACATCAGGTCTGTAACACTATAGATAGAGAGATAGAGAGAAAGCAAGAATGAGATAGAGATAGAAAGAAAGGAAAACTTTTTTATCGTTATTGAAATACTGTTCATACATAATTTTTTTTCAAATATTCGTATTTAAATCTCCACAGGCTTCCCGTCCGCGCCTTTTTCAATTCAAGTAGTTCTTTTTTTTTCTTTCTTTTTTTTTCATTATCTCCACTCATCTTTGTTTAAGTCACTTTTCATTAATATGTCTTAAATCGAGATCACAGAAACATTCAACTATAAAAGGTCACATAGTATATGCGAAAAAACACGATAAAACGTTTTAAAAAAATCTTTTAAGATTTTTTTTGTTATTAGTACTGTATATACTTTTATATGCATTGGGTAAATAGCTTCTACATCACAAACGAACACAACAATGATATTATATTAACATAGACATGTATGAAACTGTTTTCTTTTTCGCACGCCTTTTTTCTCCCGATCTGCTACAACCCGCAAAGCTAACAAAGTCGAAGTACGACCACTAACACACGACCTTCATCGAATGTATGTACATACATATATATCGCATAATGAATAAAATTATTTGAATTTGAATTTGCTTGTGTAAGAAACAATGAAATTCGTGTTATCATAGTACATTAGTATTCCGAATGCATTCTCGATCTTTGTACATGAATCACATTTCATTTTAAATTGACTTTAACATACCTACATGTATGTATATGTATAACACAGGGTAAATATTCAATACTGATGCAGTCAACAGGAAACTTATTTGTATCACACAAATTTGAATCTTATTACCGTAAGACGTAAGTTTAAATCACTTTGACATAAACTTCGTTCGTCTCGAAATTATCTCTAGGAATGTAACGTTGTTCGGACGATATCAATATTGTCGCTTTACGTCAGACGCGGGTCAATAAATGTATGTTTAATTGGGCGCGGGAAAATGTTCATTGAACATTGTGTGTTGGTTGGTACCTTTGTGGATGCTGCGCCTTTTTAAAATACGTGTACACTTTTTTAAGTTAAGCTTTACAGCCTGGTCCAAAGTGATTCACATACATACATAATTGCATATGTATGGTATATACTCGTACATACTCTAAAACTGTCTTTTTTTGTTGTTGTCGATTAGATCGGTGGTTATTGCCGATATGCCGATATGATAAGTTAAGCGACGTTCAGCGCGGTCACTGATTACGTGTGTGACCAATAATGGCAAATTTTCACCAGCATCATCATCAAACTACATCTTGATATCTCCCACGGTTGCGGTGCCAAGCGCTAGGACGTATAAAGCGGTTCTTGGATTCATCCAACATTATCCATCCATCAGCCTTTACGAGTCCAGTGCTGATCATAGGCCACCCCTAATCGGTGCCAATCCGTTCGGTCCTGACCCTTTAGAATCCAGCGGTACCTCACTGTTTTCTTTGGGTCATCAGACCACCCAGTACAAGGGCGACCTGTTCTCTTCTCGCCGAGACGTGGTCGCTACTCGACCATTGACTGTTGGATGAATAAGTGCATAATCTGTTCCAGAAACAACATGCCGTTCCCTAAATCGGCCGAGTACAACAACAGCAGGGACATGGAGGCGTCGCTGAAGGCGGTGGCCGACGCGAACAAGAACGACCTCGCGCACGCGCACGAGAAGTACAACGGGGACGGCGCGCCGCCCGCCGCCAACGGCGCCGGCGCCGGCGGCCGCCACAACGGCCTGCTGCAGTACGCGGCGCACGAGATCGCCAAAGGGAAAGGTGGGGGGAACGTTTGCTATTGGCCACGCCCCACAACGCTAATTCTACTTTGACTTGGCCGGAGCCTCTGAAGGAAAATTTGTAAGGTTATCAGCACATATTAGAGTATGTTATTAAGTATATATTTCTGAGGTGTGCGAAGACTGCCAATCCGCAATGGTCGAGCGTGGTGCACTATGCCTTAAGAAACTCTCAAAATGAGCGGTGATCCTCTCCAGCTACGGATTGATAAAAGTAGAGTAGGAATATCGGTGTAAAAAATATCCTATGTCCACTCCAAACCTTCAAGCTGTCCCCGTGCCAAATTTCATTACAATCGGTCGAGCCCTTCGGCCGTGATAAAGTAACAAACATACAAACGTACGCAGGTTCGTATAATATTAAATAGGATCCATCCATATCCATCATATATCCTAGGTGCTTAGAGCCCACCTCATGTACATTATGTAGCTAAATTATTTATGTATTGTATGTATGCTTATGTAATACATGACGAACGTTATTTATTATGTACTGTTTTTATATAGATGTGTCGATTAAAACTCGGCGCTAGGCAAACAGGAAGTTATCTAGCCACCTTCGACCCGCGATAGCGCGTGTTGCGCGCGTCGAGCCGAAACCAATAACAGCCGGGCTAAGTAGCGGTGTGGATCTGTATTGCTTAGTGGTGGCTGGGATTAGAAATCGCGCGGGCCTGCGGTTCGAATCCCCACACCCGCCTCTATGTTGAAGTATATTTGAAATTCCGACGTTCCATGTCAACATTTTTGATGTTTTTCTCCCTGCGGTTCGCTCTCTGTGCTTGTGTATTTTATTGTAATGGACGCTATTAAAATTTACAGTCAATTACTGTTTTTATTTCAATACTCTAGCATTACAAAGTGATTACTGTGCATTTACCAGTGACAGTCTTACATTTTAACATCCATTCCTGCTGCAATTTCTCGACTTGTTAGGATGTTTTTGTTTACGATTGAAGACGCTATGTCTTTTGGTCGTGAGCTATTGTTTACGCAATGGTTGCGTTCCATGGAACATGCAGTGTGTCTGCTAATATGCGGGTTGATAGGTGAGGGGTGGGGGGAGAGAAAGAGAAAGAAAATAAATACTAATTATAATATTTTAGGCGAGGCTAGTAGGGGGGTTATCTTTCCCCCATGGTTTTATGTCGACAAGAAATGTCCTTGGTTTATTTTTTTCCACCCTTTAATGGTCCACTACTGCACCGGGTCTCTCATAGTGAGAGGGATTTAGGCCATAGTTCACCACGCTGACCTACTGCGGGTCGGTAGACTCCACACAGCTCAGAAAATATTATACAAACTTATAACATCCCTAAAGTGTCGTTGGTTCACGTCGATACATTTGACTTGGAATGTTCCCCGCATATAAAGCTATGTGTGAAAACAATAACACAAAAACCGCTATTTTAAGACATCAACAACCGTAACTCAGCGAGTTGAATTACCTTCATGTGTGATTGTATTTGTCTTCTGTTTGCGTGTGCGCATAGCAACTATGGTGTTTTAAATATTAACGGATAACATGCAATATGTATTACTTTAAATGTTCTCTCCGTAGCCGGTGTGTACGAGTATGTATGAAGAGTGATGAATGTACATAGACGAATCATGTCAGGTTTGTAAGGATAAAGATATCTGGTACACGGTGCGCCCTGCCTACCTCGCTATGGATCTGGCTTGATGGTATAATCACAACCAAATAATTTGGCACCTTGAAACATCTATGTATTTGTTTATTTTGAACTGCAAAAGTTAAAGACATGTTTTCATGGTTTTTCAATCAGAATTAGCGAGATTGTGAAAGCAATCTCTACGAAGATTAAGTAGTTAAAGGTGGAATATGGAAAATCATTTTTGAAGGGCGCTTACGTCATAAAACCAATCTTCATAATAGTTTGCGATCATTTGTGTGGTTTCATATGTATACATATAACACTAACCTCCGCTACACCGACTCTGTCGTGAACTTTGACACTTATTGTTGTATTCGTTCAATGGTTTTTAAACGTGTCGTTGTACGGTAGTGAAAATTCACTGTTTGGCTGTTTGTATGTACGCAGATAAATATATGTATGTATGACAGATATATACACAAAAGACTAAGGATCTTGGATTGTTTAAAATCCGGCCACGTACCTTTGCTACCTGCTACCTGCTACGTACGTTACTTGCAATGTGCTTATGATTATTTAATACTAGCTGTCCCCGCAAACGTTGCTATAAAATATCATTTTGCCCTTGTCGCAATATTTTTTATTGCTGCTCCTCTCCTATTCATCTTAGCGTGATGTTATATAGCCTATAGCCTTTCTCGATAA
>DWQT01003007.1:0-13138 GCA_018244895.1 Myscelus amystis hages | reverse complement strand
GAAGGTTCCGATGGACCGTAATGAAATTTCATACAATATTCAAATTTCCCTAAAGTCAGACGGTCATCCTTCAATATAATCGATATTGAAGGATGAGTGAAGTTCTAGTCCAGGGATTTAAAATGACATAAAATATAAATTACTTTGTGGCTGTCGAAATTTTCAAGCAGACACTCACGTTTTTAACAAAATCGAAATTCCGATATCTCATTAGGTTTTTTCATATTCGAAATCTCTTCCTATTTTCTCCGTCAAATATCGAAAGATACGAGTTTCTGTAAGCGAGCATTCGATCAGCGTTGGCACTGAAGCCCTTTATGACGTGATGAATTTTGTGAGATTATGTCGCCGGGACGCCGCGCGTCAGCGAGGCACGTTATCACAGGGCTGAACAAGGCGCGCGGGGGCGGGCGCGCTGGCCGCCTGGCTCCCGACGTCAGTTCCGAGCCGAGCGACGCACAGATCGACCGCCTCGCGTCGCTCGCGACTCCGTCTCGCGAACCTACCCTTGCATGTGCGCCGGCCGATCCCGCTCCTAGCGTTCACCGGGTACCCGACCTATCCCCGCGCTCGATAGCGACTCGTCTGCGAGGAAATTTTTGGCCCTTCAAATAAAAAGTTTATCGACCCTACCGCCGCCACCATAACAACCCTTATTCTCTTCATTCAGCCGGTCGCTCCCTCTAATTATTGACTCCCCTAAAGTTGTTGAAAAATCCCGACGTTCTCGATCGTTCTCTTTTATTTCTGGTAATATTTTTTCTATTACCACTATCACTAATTACTTGTTTTACGCCATCCAATCCTTATTAAACAAATAATCCGCGTATTAGGCATGACCGCATCGTACTGAAATTATTTCAAATTCGCGTCTCTTGTTCATGAAGAACAATTAGCTTATTATCGATCCGAGCGCCGGAAAACTCGCAGATCTGTCGCAGACGTAAACCCTAGTCGGTGAACGGTTTACGTCACCGTTATCTGTATTTAGGTCAAATAAGAGGCGGTGAACCATGACACTGCGTTGACATTGACGCGTAGTTTCCCCAGTGCGAGTTGTGAATGTGAACCGGTGTTTGGGACTGCTGGAGCTGTGAGGTCGCGGTGTGCATGGTTTCATAACCCGCACACCCGCAGCGGATGTGCACGCCGCTGCCGACCTGGTGGTCCGTGGCGGCTGGAATGCAAGCTGCTCTTGACCTAGCTAGGTAAACATACACTTCTAATTACTATTATGTCATAAGTCGCGCACAAATATCTGTATGATAACATGCTCATCGTGTCTTATTCGTTTAACTTATTTAACAATCTCGACATGCTTAAGTAATCGAAACGAATCATTTCATCTTCCAACGTATTAATACAAGCCGCTCTTGTGCTTATTACTTCCTCATAACACAACGTTGCAAGTAGCGCATTACCTGTCGGCGGCGTAATCGATGTGTCGTCCGCTAATATCTGTCTGGTAAATTGATAAATAAGCGATGGTAACGTCAATCATGTGCGCGGCCATTGCCCCAAATATGTACCAACTTCTCTGATACCGACATGTGCTCTTACACTGCCGACGTTCGGCGGCGCTGATAAGCCGCGTTATATGTATAAAGTGGACGCGCCACCTAGATCTTATTCGTGGCAGTTAATATATTATTCATTTTGTTGATTGGCTAATGGTTTTCACATTTTAATGTGCATAAATCGATAACCTTTCTCCGTGATATTAATATTTTGTAATAACTATTTATCGACACGCAAGTTGTTCTATTATAAAAAATATACTAGATTATAAACTTGTAGATAAAATTAAAAATTCTTAATGGTTCTGTTAGACAACTGTTGTCGTTCTGATTAACTGATGTGACCTATATTTTGCACGGTATTCTTCATAATCAGATTTTTACATTCCACAGGTCCACCACTGGACATGGCCTTAATCAAATATCGCTTTAATTACCGGTCCGGTATCGGTGACGCGTTAGTTACAATTAAATAACTTTTCTCATTGTTATTTTGCTGAATACGTTGGAATTAGATAAGCTTTTATGATCTTTAGCTTCTATGACGTTGTACATACGTCATTTGTAACTGTACACGTGTACACAGACACATCTATGATTCCGAGCGAAACTTGCAATTTAATATTATTACGTAACATTTTTATGTTATATTGACCATTTCTTATTACTGTTGTTATACACACATTTACATTATATTTTCATGAATATCTGACAGTCTTTGATGACCTAATGTCATTGATGATAAATGATGTTGTTGCGTGTTTTATATCCATACACTTTTCTTGTGTTTTATACTTATCAAATTTGCCGTTAATGCCAGAAATATTGTATAATATGAGGTATCTGATATTGCAAATTGAAACCCATCTACTCACTTAATACACGTATTCACTCAGCGCTTAGCACAAATCTCAAGAAAACCAGCATGTAATCGTTTATAGGGTAATTGTAAACGATTGTTTCTATATATGTATTATTATCACGAGAAATGTTTACTCGCTTAGATCCATTCAGAATACCAAGTGAACGCGCCTTTACTGTTATTTTATCCACGATGATAATACTTTACATAGTATAAATACTTCTGTTTTACATAGTATATTACGACTAATAATAGTTATTACATAGTAGCTAATGTTATATTTGATAGGAGCAATCTGTGGATCGGTCACATCCATCAATCTAATAGACGTTATGTAATGGACATTTATAGTGCATACGCTGTTGACATAATTAATATAATTATTTACAAGTGGAAACTTACTACATTTATGAGCTATGAAGCTATTACGTTCGTCCTATTTATTGTTTGGAATTCCTTAATTAAATGTTGTTTTCCGGTAATTGATGCTTATGTAATCCTCAACACTTCGCAAAATACTTCAGTTAAGTTGAAGCCTGTCAACAACATGCTTGTTGTAATGTTTACTAATAAAATGGAATGTCGATGATGGCTCTTTTGGGATGGATATAAAAAAAAATATTTGCTTTTAAGAAAAAATTAAAAAGTTAAGAATTAGACAAATTTCTCCAAACATTTTTGCTTGTTTGCCGTTTGTAGAAACCGAAAGAGACCAGAAGGGTTCATGAAGGTTTAATATAAAAACATTATAAATTTATTCTTCGTTTGGAATCGCTTAATTAGAAATCGCTTAAACTTGTTTAGGTCATGATCGTACAACTACCAATGTTTAAAAAACATGTAATACATTTTACTTTATTTCAGTACTATACAATCTATTCATTTAAAAAATTGCAGTGGATGGTCTGTGAATAGACGTTTCACAGAATCGCTCATAAAAAAGAAGCGAATAAAATGGTTCGCTCTGTAAAGTTTATTAAAATTCAGTTCCGTCAATGTTCTATCAATGCGACGATTGCAGGTTCAAAAGAGGCCTCCGATATTGATACTCGTATTAACTGTGGCGATTGTAACTGCTGCTCACAAACCAGCCAAATGTAAAACTATCGTCAGCGCTCCAGTGTTTGAACGGCAAAATGTTTTCAGTTCAGTGTTTATACCGTCTAGACGCATTCAACGTTACACGCGTGTGCAATCAGTGGAGTCTTTGTTTTTAAATATCATATGTCACGTATGCGCCATACAGATTGTATGTGATCGTGTGAGCGCATACTCCCACGCGGAATGGTGATATTTTA
The DNA here is from genome assembly GCA_018244895.1 of Myscelus amystis hages. Taxonomy (NCBI): domain Eukaryota; kingdom Metazoa; phylum Arthropoda; class Insecta; order Lepidoptera; family Hesperiidae; genus Myscelus; species Myscelus amystis. Next base: position 9,461 of record DWQT01003007.1, on the reverse strand, counting down.
ATAAATTGATGCGCTATTGTCTGGCCGGGCAAGCTATATGAAAAGATAAAATAATTTTAATTAGTTTTACTCTATTTGGATATATGTATATTATATATATACACTGCAGTACAAAATAGATAACAACTTGTGATTTTGTTGCAATTTACAAATCGGTGATTCGAATAAATACACAAGAATGTTATAAATGCGATTGACCAACTCATGTCTGTTTGTTAGTTGTTCAGGGCTGAATCGTTTAATCGATGAAACTATGAAACTCGATCTATGAAACTTCAGATTATTTTGTAGATTTTTTATTTTAATCGAGTACTAAAAAATTTAGGTATGAACTGTGTTATATGGAGAATTCGAAAAAGTGCCTACAACATAGTTATATGCCGTAACACTAACATCGTGTTCAGAAGCAATATTACTTAATTAACTTACAACGTTATGTAACAGTAGGTAGGTAATAGTTTCAATAACACGAAAGGAATCCTACGTGCCTCAAGTCGGAATGAAAGCGATTGACCTCGTGTTATGAACAAAATGAAATTCCTTTGATCCGACGGAAAGATAAAATAACACTGTAATCAAGTATACTTCCATAAGTCTTGTTATAAGGACGAATTTGAAGTTTTCTCTTCAAAACGCGTCATCGGTTACACCCGGTTATCGATATCGATTTCACCGGCCTATCCGGGGCTCGGGATTCGAATCCGGGTATGTATCTCTATCTTAATCTTTTTGTAGACTAAATCTCATTCCCTGTATCTAATGTCTTAAAATTCTACCAAATTGTCTCCAAGCTTCCTGAAATCTACGAATAATTTTCAAAACGTAACACTCGGGTGATAGGCATTTAGTTGACGTAACATATTTCGAAATTCGAAATTCGTGGACGTTTGTATACAGTCATTTAGAAATAGCAAGTTTCACATTAAAAGAGTTCGATGTGTTTACTACATTTTGTAACTATTTTATATTTATTTCTCATATCAATGTATAACATAATATTGCATCACGTATTAGTAATAGTTCAAATTGTATTATTCAAAAAACCTATTTCGGAGCATTCGTTTGAAAAGGCTAGTGTTATTATAAAATACCACAATTTTAATCGTTTGGTAATTCCAATTCCTCGCACTATTCTAGAAATATCCGAAGTAGCGCGTGAGGTTGGCATGATTGACTACGACAAAAATGACGTCTAGGATCCCATAGAATATATATTAGGTTGTGCAAAGCTAGACGGACAACTATCTAAAAAGTAACATTAACACACCACCGGGCGTGATCTACGCTTGGGTGGATGACCATTAGTGGGTAATGTTCGCTCGGTCGCGGTTGCTATCGTTAGGTAATAATCGTTAAACCTTGTCGAATACCTTAAAGAAGGTTTGAATGGATCCAGCTCACGGGTGGCCTACTAAACTTCATCGCCACCCGCAATTACAAGACAGACCGGTGCCCGGTAGTGAGGCGCAAAAAGCGTACGGATTATTCACACTAAGATTGCTTTTATTCATCATGTATACATGTACATATACCTACCTATTATGTTTGTATATATACCGTGGCACCGCTGTATTCCCATTTCATGTTACAGTTTATGGAAATCCGCAGTGTAAATATAACCGTCAGTTTGCCGCAGCTGCATCAGTGCAATAATTTTTATGTTGAGCTGCGAACAGACACAGACGAATGGACGGACTGCGGATTTTAACCGTGCCGTGGAAAAACTGGCTAGCACCGACGGTTTAATCTGTTTTTGCTTCCCTTCTCGTATTGATCCAAAACGAAATGCTTGAAAACTCGTATCTTCATTGATTTATGTATTTTAACTTGCAAACGTTATTAAAATGATAGATTTTTATAAATGCTACATATGCTCTGTTGCTGTTTTTTTTAAAATTAAAAACCATGAGACCTACATGATTATAATTTTGATCCCAATAAAATACTGGAAAAAAAATTCATCCATTGTAATGGTATTTTCAGTAGCCTTAACTGCAGTACCTGCAGTCCTGCAATCTGCAGATCTTCTCTAAAATAGTTAAAATTGTGAAGTATTGTTACAGTGATTATAAAATATTTGTAGATTTTACACAATCTTAGGTTTTTTCACTATTCAAAAATATTCCGTTACATGTGTGTACATAAAACTGTAACAGCCGTGTTATCGCTCGAATACTAATTTTCGTATAGTTTTATTACATGAATCCGATCATCGGGTCCCGCTCCGCTCCACAGCTGTCGCACTAAAATGGTTCCTAATGAACTTGGGGCACTCGATACCAGTGGCTCGGAGCCGTGTAATATTTACCGGGCGTTTATATTCAACGTGGCGTTACCACCCGCGTCGTTCGACGCTCACGATCGCAATATAGAACCTAAATCGTCGACGGCGGTCATGTTATGAATTTGATGTGCGATTAAGAGCAGCTATAGTAAGTAACTGCGTTGCCAATTTTTAGAACGGTAGCGTTAAAGCAATTAAAAATACGTGACAAAAATGTCGACTAGTGGGCGGCGTAGCAGGTCGTTATACTACGAGTAGATCTCACCATCTATAAATACGTTCGAGATTTGAATTTTTTTATCCAAATAGATTTTACGAGACTTAGGCGACGAAGTGAAATCAATGCCTCTGATGTTTATTTCGTTTCATGGCGTACCGTGAAGTACCTAGAGTTGATTAAAAAAATAGTAATACCAAATTCTTATTTCGAAAGTCTTGACTCTTGCAAATTTCGTATAGCATTACGATGCTGGTCTTGTTTCTCTATAAGTACGCAATTCTGGCGAACGGTTATAGTTTTAGCTTATTTCCCGGAAGAGTTTCCCACAATGACAATCTATCCTGTTTCCCCGCGGGGTACCTATTCTAGCGTCGGCAACCCCCCGCTCGCAAACGTAACGAAGATACGGCACTTTCGTAGAACACGAATACCGTACCGCAGTGGAAGATACCGCTTCGTATGTTACATTTACTTTATAGCTCCACTACGCTTTATCTAGAATAAGTGCGAGTACGCTGTTGACCAAGAACGAGATTGCAACGTACCCAGCCATCGTTTCAACTATCGTGGCGCCGGTTTATAGTCGAAAATCTTTGACCATTTCTTATGTTGTGCTCGTGTATATAATAAGTATTGTTTCACAAACATATTCGTGGTGTAAGAAAAAAGGGTATTTCATATTAATATAGTAATATGTAAAAGCGGGCAACATTGATTTACCGGTCGTGTATACTATTATTGAACGTTAGCGACTAGCGCGGTGAACACGCAACACTGTTCTAAATCATCGTTACTTGCGATAATACACCGGGATACCGTTGTATTGCCCTTCTAAATATTTGATTGATAAATAAAACAGTAATTTAATCACTATTTCGTTTAAAGTGATCATCGTAGCGGTGCTTTTCGTTACGTTATATTTTTATGTGTTTATTTAAAGGATACTGACTCTTTGAGAAAATTTCGTGTCGAGCTCAATCTGTCAATGGAGTGAAAGAAAGATTGTAAGGCCATTTTTACAATTCTATTCGTAGTACTAGTAAAAGATCGACGTCCGCTCGTGGCGCGTTTCCTGGAACCGGCTACATTTTATCTCTTGGAGTTCAGTGTACCGAAACGGGTGTATAAACATGTGTAGCGAGTATCAGAAGACCACTTGGCTCACCGCCTCGATCCTCGAAATATCTAAGGTCGAACACTTACATTTTATCTCGAACGTTTCACTCTAACGATATCTTCCTGCGCTTTCAAAAAGTTTCACATTAATGTTTGACTTCACGGCTTTATATAACCACCTAATAGCACATTAAAGATGTATAAACATTGAGCGCAAATGTGTTTCAAATGCTTTTTGCGTCTGAGTGCTTTACAACAGTGGCCGCGCCTTGTCGTTATTTCAAACAAGCCTTCGAATCTGACTTGCACTTTTGCGACCTAAAAAACGTGAAATTCCTCCCTATCATATGGGATGAGTTCAAATCGTTTGATAGTATGGGCATGGATATATGATTTATAGAACCTTACAAACTCATAACTGAGATCGCCCGAAAATGGTATCCGCATCGACTAAACCCTCGTGGGCTATACCTAATTTAGAGAAAATCGATATAGATAAAAGTGAAAGTTTCTAGAACTTGAAAATCGTGTGTTTCATATTTTAAAAACTGGAAACTAATTGTAGGGAAATAAAAAGTTTAGTTACCAGGACTTATCGTAAACCCGCAATACTGATTACTCCTTCGTCTGAAATTATTTGAAAGCAGCGCTTGCTTTGTTTTATAATTTGTATACCACCATCGGCAACAATATTAATGGTAGTAAAACGTTATTTCTTTAATTTGTATAATTAGTATTCAAAGAAACACCAATAATCAGTAACATTAGTTGACTACTAATATTAGACAGAAATATACTTTCTGATTACAACAAGTATGGTAGCCTCTTATTATCTCGTACTTAATAAATATTCAAACGATTCGATTTTTGTTATTTGAGAGTTTACGAATAATAATTGAATAATTCTACTATTCCTGCATCAATGAATTGTTCGTGGATAGTCGTGTCATTTGTAAATCTAACCTTCCTCAAAGTTTCAATTGCGGAAGCTGCGACCATTAAAGCTATTTCAGCAGCTAAGTGATTGTACATATTTACCACAAATTTTCGGGCTTTTCAATCTGTTTGGCTTTTAATTTGTCCAAAATAGTTAAGTCATTTGCTTATATCAGTCATATTTATGGTCGATGTTACATCAAATTTTCGCAAATTCGTAACGTGGTGTAAATAATTACTACAATTATAATATTATTAAAACGTGTAAAGAAATCCAAACTAGTTATCCCACTCATGTGCGTTGCGTAAATATATAGGTAGAGACATTTAATATAACTTTTCATTACTCGATTCATTTATTACTACTGGTTTCAAACCGGTAGGTGAATCTCATTTAATGCCCACAATTTTAAATTGTAATTATCAATTTAATAGAACAACTGTATGAACAATTATAAAGCTTGACAAGAAATAATAATGACGCTTGACACTTATAGCCCTCGGTTAGGACTCTTTGTACCCTTGGTACTGTAGAAACATATGCAAAAAGACTAACATGCATATTTAAATCTTGAAGTCCATTAACTGATCGTTGAGTCGATAAAATAAAATGGTAACGCGTTACGCAGTGGTCAGGCATGGTAACCGCGTGACAAATGGATAGCCCATAGTATACCGATGAAAAAATGTCTCCTAAATTTGAATTGTATTATTAGCGTCTAATCTCCGGAATCTACAGTATTCCTCTTAATTTCTTAATTTTATAGTAGTACAATTCATTATTACATGCAGGGTTCCAATTCGCCCTTAGAAGGAGCTACGAAACTGTAACAGCTCTCATATAGAACTTGGTTACTATTTTAAATGGGACATACTTAGGACTCCAGAAACCTGTTCAAATTTATATTATAAATAAACTTTACACCAAGAAAAAGACAATTTCTTACTAAATTAAACAAGTTAATATTCTGTGAAGCTATAAAAGCTGCAATACAATTTTCACGCGAATCTTTCTGATATTACCTGTTTTTTTAACCAACCAAAAACTCAGTGAACGCAAAGAGAACATAAACCAAAAAAAAGTGCCTAAAACAGTTTCCTTTAATAACATTCACGCAACCATTATAAGGTTACGTAAAGTTACGATTCGTAAGTTTAAGTGTAATGAAAATTGAATAATTTTGATATTTATGGTTGACTTGTCGCCTTTTCTCCACAATTATTCTCGGTGTGAAATGAAGTGCAATATTTAATATATAAAATGATGCAATTTACATCGACGTAGTAAAGGATTTCTTAGTTCGTTTCTGGCATTCAAATTTGGGCTCGTTGTTACAAGCTAAACAAAATTATTATTAGAAAATTAATTTCGCTGACGAATTACGGATTCCAAATTTATTATAATGCCGTTAAATGACATGTATCTTATTATATTATACTCCACGTGAAAGTAGTGCAACGAATTTATACGCAGCTAACAATATTTGGTGAGTGGCGATCAAAGCTATTGATTGGCAAGTTGCTATTGAAGAAAGGTGGCCGCCAGTGAAAAAGAATATTTACGTATTTAGAACTTTACATAAATTGTTATAGACATTGACAAAAGCAAAAATAATGTAATAAGGTTAACAATAAATGAAGATACGATCACTTATAGGCAGTTTTCAGTTTACATAATTAGATACAATGATTGTATTTGAAATAGGATTGTAATATTTGCTGCAAATACTTGATTAGCCTTGAAAAGGTTAAATCTAGAATATCTCTTCTTTATTCCATAAGTGACATTCTTAATGGATCTCGAGTAATTTAAAAAGGATTTCATCTGTGCCTTAGATTCTGCAACAACAATAGGTGACATGAATACATAAACTCTTTTGTATCCTCTATTCTTTAGATGTGTGACAATATGCGAGTTATATATATGAAGAGTTAAACCTACACATTTTCAGATTTGAACGTCGCATACGTACATGAAAACAATTTTGCACTGCAACGTCCCTACCCAGACTATTCCAGCACAAAAAACCACCTTTGCTTTTAGAGATGCTTTTCCATTAACTTCTCAATACTCACCTATTTTAAACATTTTATATGGCAATTTAAACAATAATTTTTAGAAGTGTTTTGCCATTTCAAGTGGTTATTTTCTACTAAAGAAGCAAAAGAGGAAAAATTCCAAATGTTTATTAAGTTAAATGGTGTTCTCAAGTTGTACGATAGTAAAAATGTTATAAGGCTAACCACTCATCCTCTTACCGCGAATGTATGCAAACTATTTTGTTATTTATATAGTGGTCATGGTCTTCCGCACTGTAACGTCTTTATATACTATTCGATGATTAGACATTATATACTATATGGTCATTTATATATTGAATTCTAAAATACATGTTTCTTACTTAAAAGCCAAGTATTCTTGTCAAAAAACACCAACAATCCCAAATTAAATGAAACACTGCTAAGTAAGTTACTGTACTTTTTTTTCTTAACGAGCTGCTTAGAAGCCATTTGATTAAAAAATAATACAAAGGAATTCCTTAACTACATACGAATCACATCGCTAAGTGACTATAGTCTTTTTTATTGCTCTGTTTGCTTTACAAATCAATAATATTATTATTATAGTTACATGAGAATGACAATCACTATTATGTACTGTTGTGGTATGAAAATAATGACCAGTAGGTGGTAGTTTTAGCAGATTATAATTATAATATGATTACATTTGCATACATTTTCAAACGTTGATAAGCGACGTCTATCTATACAACGATCGTTAAATAGCCTTAAAATGTTATTTTAGATTTGATATAATATATTTTCTATTCAGCGATAAACCAAACTACAATGTTAAAAATTTTTCAGCCTAAGTTACCGGACGGTTACATATAACGTGTTGAGGATATAATCGTGCAGTGTAACATTCACGGAGGTTATGAGAAGTCACAACTAAATAACCGAGCATCGTCTACCTACTGAATTCGTAAGGCTAGTTGGCGGTAGTTCATTAGACGCTTCCGCGTTCGTCAGACTCCCGTCAGCAAGGCACACGCCGACAAGGTCGTGCGAACCTCTTTGTCTTTATTTCGAAGTCGTTACGATTTAAAAAATTCTCGCCGGTTATTCACATGTTCGCTCAACGCACATCAATCGTAATCAAAGCCGCCTACCGTATCGTTGTATTGACGTTTATTTATGTTGTACTCGAAGTTGAATATGTATGGTTTTATTGTCCATATTATTATGTACATAATTAATAATACAACAGTCGTAAATATAGAGCTAAGTGCTGGGAAGTAAACGCACTTAATGTAGCACCGACTGTTATCTAGAGCTATTTTCTATCTTCACTTTAACTCGGCCATTGAAGCTCCGGCAAGTGGGTTAAATACGCACATCTGATGATGAATCTAAGAACCAAATTCGTGTAAGTAAAATAAATTTTAAAGTAATATACATGCACCTAATAAGTGTCAAACATTTTAAAGTTTTCTATCATCGGCTTTATGTGCCTTTAGGTTATGATGCTATAGGTCGTACTAAGTCGCGAATACACTTAGTACGTTCTTTGAGTCTGTTTTAATATAATATATCAAATAATTGTTACACGTGACATTAAATTATCACATACACGGTTACGATTATTTTCTATGAGTTTGGTGGAGATCAAAACGGTTACGACCTTATGACCCATTCCTGTCAAGGTGTTGTGATTTTTTTAACTTAAAAGAGAATAAGTACTGCCAATCTCACGTGAAAAAAGCAGTATCGAGCAAACAAAAAATATCTTTACTAAATGATGCTCTGTGACAGATTCACTGTGATTTCCTTAATTATGTATCATGTATTACATTTTTCTTTAACAGAACCGTTTTTGCAACAGCAATTTACGGTATCGTAATATTCCAGAGTCAAATGATATTTAAAAATGTCTCGCTGTTTTACAAACAATAGGCAGCAACCATTATATCGCAGTTAGCGTAGTTATAGTGTTTTCCCTTTTGTGATTGTCCTAGTCCGCTGTATGTCGTGACTCCGTTGCAACATTGTATCTCGACTTGCGCAAATTGGAAAAACTACTTGCTAATTGAAAAATATGCCGTCCACCTTTTCAATTACTTGACATTTTACTCGCAAAGAGTTCAATAATTGTGAGTATTTAGTACCTAGTCGTTATGTTTCTCTTGTAGCAAATTATATATAAATATCTTCTGTGGTTGGAAAAATATTTTCGGAAACAGACTTTTGCATACTTTGCTCATAGTTCGTCGTCACTCATCTTGTCTCATCCATTCGCTATAATCATTCAATCGTGATATATTCGTAACGTGTTTGCGACTGAGGCTCTAAACCTGTTTGTCTGACGGATGCATCACGCTTTTACATACAAACTACAATAATATTATCCGAAATATTAGCGGTCATATGTTCCTTTGTTTGTCATGATTACAGTTTTTTTTTATTGTATAGCACAATATTACGGGTGCACCGGTATTTTGTATGTTATGCGTGAAGTTTTTAGGCTGTAATGCACCATAACGGTAGTAGGTTAGCCGTGTTCACGGCCCCCCTCGTGCGTTGAACTGACGGTTATATTTAACTGCGACAACACGTGTGTCGGAACACAGCACACAGCTGGGGATCTCTGCCTCACAGGACTGTTTAAAATCGGAAAATATACAACGCGCTTCTCAAAAAGAGCACATTTCAGTTCTATGTATACGTTTATATTTGTACGTTTTGATAGTTATAAAATAAACATTCCCTAATGATTATCTAAATACTAAATACCTATTTGATTAGGAAATAGATACCTTTGTCATAGTAAATTCTTTGTCAAAGTTACTGACTAATGAATACGGTACGCTATACACAATGGCGATTTTCAAGCTTTTACAGCTA
>DWQT01003006.1:0-13138 GCA_018244895.1 Myscelus amystis hages | reverse complement strand
GATACCAAAAATTGGGTTGATTCGTGGATACTCTCAAAAGACAAGGAGTTCTTCAGACGTGGGATCCGAAGGTTGCCCGAGAGATGGGAAAAGGTACTTGCAAGTGATGGACTAAATTTTAAATAAACTCATAATACCGCTCTTCTATAATAAATATTTAATTCTTGATAAAAAAACGGCGAGAATTTATTTGTACACCTAATACAAAATATACAATGAATGTCTAATAAGCATTTCACCGACAAGAGAGAGAAAAGCGACAGCGTGTTGGAAGATGCCGTGCTGTTGATATTTTTTGGACGACCTCAATACCTTTTTTGAATATAGCAGGGAATGATTTACTAATGATGGTAATTGATTAAGACTCACTGGCTGGCCAGTTCGGGGTCGAAACGCGTGGGCATCTGCAGCACGGGCAGGTCTTTGGTGGAGATGCCCCGGTGCTGGCGCGACATGTGCGAGTGTAGCGAGTTACGCGACTTGGCCACGGTGCCGCACAGCACGCATCTGGAAAATACAAACACGATTTGAACAAAAGAAGAAAATTGGTTACCAGGTCACTAATTTTAAATATTTTTAGTTCGATACAATATTTTATATATATATATTCGATACGATATTTTGTCCCCTGTTTTTCTATTCTTAAGGAACATACCGCGAGTTTTCTTTGAGAGCTCAATGTATACCCTCCCAAAAAATCCAAACACTTCATAGATAACGATAATGATGAAGTTCTAAGGTAGCATATAAAAATTGCCACCGATGTGAGACTGCATTCTTGAAGGCGGTTTGTGAGTGACATCAATAAATATTACGTAAAACAAATTCAATGGACGTGTAGAATTCGTAATGGTTCTCACCGGTATCCAGGACAAACGGTGTGCTTGTCTTCAAGATGTGTTCTTAACGTGTGAGCCGATCGATATATCTTGCCGCACTTCGGGCACGGGCGAGGATCTGTGGCTCTCACGCGCAGCAGGTCCTGAGTTCGACGGCAGCCTCCTGTCAAAGTTGCCCTTTCAAGTTACGCCGTTTACGTCACTACCAGTTTAAGTAATATCACAAAAGCTATTCTCACCTTAACTTGCAAGTGCAAAGGTACGATTATTGCTAACAGTATGTAGGTATGTTATAAAATGAAACTAACGTGACACGTAACGGGAATTATACAAAATAAAAATAAAGAAAGATATTTCTACTTCGTAGTTTTATTGTTTATATGTTTATATAAGCAGACATTTTTTTTGGGTAAAAATTAAATTATTACGTATATATCGTATCACTAATACATCGCAACTAGAATCGTTTACTCACATTGAACATTTGGTTATTGAGATGACTAATTTTAATTTACAATGCTGTACGCTTAAAAATATTAATTATTACTATGAGATATACGACATTGCCTCACAGGCGTCAGGAACAATTTCATCTACACGCTAAAGATTATTACCAATATTTCAATCGTCTTGGAGATCTATGCAACATTCCCGTCCTATCGCATATATTTTTGAAGGCATCGTATGGCAACACCGGTGGTTGTATGGCCTGTAATATACACCCTAACAGTCTTTATGCGAAGGCTACACCATATATGTCGCTCGAATCGGCTCATACAACCACTTATGTTGTGTATATGTTATATACATATGTACTATACTATGTTTATTGTGCTTTGGCAGACTGGACTTTATTGGCAGTTTTGTTTTTATCTTTATGGAATACAAAATAAGTGTCTAATATATAATTCCACATCGTAATGAAAATTAAAGGAAAAATGATATTGTTAATTAAAATATTTTTATATTGTTTTGAGCTTTATACAACGTATACTCTGTGTAAAGTAAATATAATAATCATAGAGCTAGTATAAAATCTATAAAAGAAACAGTAATCTAAAACTAGTTTCGGAAAAGAAATATTTCGTTCAGTCTGCGTTACTATTAATATATTATGTATTTGTGGAATTCTAAAAAAATATAGGTACTATCAGAGTATCTATCGTTCTGGAGAGGTTATTTCGTCAACTATATGAAAATATATGCGAACGGAGTATTTTATGTACAAGTTTAAATAAATCACTCAAGTTATATATGTATGTTACTACTTGACTAGATATGTTTTAGATTGTGCACTTTGCCTACACGGCGTCCTGTACGTCCTTTTACCAAAATAAATACTATTCCAAGTGAACTATTGCATACAAGGCATACCAGTTTTTTTAATCTATTTCGTATTGTCTTTATTATCTATGGTCGAAAATAGAAATGGTACGTACACAACACATACAAAAGGCATAGCGGTACAGTAGTTAAGATTACGGTTTACGATAGTAATAAATATGTATATATATAGGCACCTTCAAAGCTAGTTATTGGGTATTGCTTTACATTATATTAACATCTATCAAAGTTTAATTTATATCAACAAATGATGGAAGTTGAAATAGTAGATGGAACTCACAAAATATAATAAACTAAATAGAAGATAATTTTTCAGTTGGATTTAGTAACCGAAACAATAAATAAAGTTAAAAACTTATAATTTGATAGAATATAAAAGAAGTTTAATATCATAAAAATTTGCATCGCAGAAACGAATGTACTGGCCAAGCCTTTACCATCCATCCTACCCGCTACAACCCAATTATAACACATAAAACATAAGGTAGTGTCATAATCGTGACCCGCAGTGCACTATGATTTACATTTTTTAACATTAATAAAATATGTGCTAGGATTACAGGTATACAGAAGTACGAATAGACAGTGATGAGAAAACGTGCGAACCAGGAACATAAATAATAAATTAAAGAGCTAAAGGCAACAATGGAAGTTACGGACGCATTCGTTACAGGAATGGTCGCATTAGTTGCACTTCGTATTCTATCAATGGCACCAATCATCACAAGTTATAATGCGCTTTATAAAACTAACGCTAACACCACATTATGGCAACACCGACGACAGCTGTCACTCTTGTATCGTTGCACGGCAAGTTGCTTTATAATCCATTACAATATTAGTTGGTTCCAGTGATGTGATATGTTGCAGGTCACTTTGGCTCAATTGAGGCTTTCGTATAGCCATTAGTTATTATTACTGACTTAACTCTTTCCTTTGTCAAATCATTGGAGTCCAGTCTAGTTCGTCCTGGGTGTCGCTCTTGCGTCGTCACTTTGCCATAATGTAATCTTATTTTTCTTAAATAATATCAGTCTATACTACTACAAAAATAATTTTCAGTCGATTTATCCTACCGTTTATACAACGTTTACGTACGAATATTACTGCGGAATATGAAAAATGCATCGTGGAGATCATCGTTCTATGATTTACTGTAAATTATAAACCCACATATAGTTCCGTTTCACAGCCGTTTTTCAATTTTAGCTTTCGCAAGCCGAATTTACGAGTCGCTCCTCGTCCCCATCGAATCTTCGATCGTTCCTCGCCTCGGCCCGTTCAGTTGGCCCAACCGCAACTCCATTTTAATGTTTTCATCTTTTCCCACTGCCTTCGGTGCTTAATTCTCATGTGATTCCGGACCGAATTCGGGTGTGCAAAGAATCGCGCGCACGAGGCGACCGGGCACACCGGGCTGTCTCTGGGGTAGTGCGCCTCCAGGTGGACCCGGGCCAGCGCCAGCGACTCCAGCGCCGCGAAGCACAGCGGACACTGGAGCCGCTCCGCCCCGAGCGCCAGACAGTCGCTTCCGTTCTCCTGCAGGTACCTGAGCAACTCGCTCCCTCGCTCCTCCCTCCCGACGCGATCGCTCATCGCCGGCTTTGCCAACGCGCACGCCGCGGCATCTGCAATGCCGACAGCACCATGTTACTCAATATCGAGAGCGGTTGGCAAATCCGACGATTAGCGCTACGATCTAAAACGACGTCGACAATAAACGCTCTAAAAATATTACGTTATGTTTAATAGAATAATATGTCGGTGAAGAGTTCCGTGACGCGGCGAGATCGTTGCGAGGCGTCCGTAGTTGGTCACCACCAGGCGCCGGCGGGGTGCGGCGCGGGCGGCGCGGGCGGCGCGGCCGTCGGCGGACGCTCCGAGGTGCGCCACCTCTAAGAGTTCTGTCGCTGGCGAATGCCGTGCGCTTGGAGCTGGTGGTTGATGAGGTAATGCTTCGTTTTGCACTTCTTGCCACAGTGCTGGCAGGGGAACCAGTGGTCCCGGTCGGTCTGCGAGTGCACATTGAGCATATGCTGGCGCAGGTTGGACGTGGAGGAGTAGACTCGTCCGCATAGCGGACACTGCGGCCGGTAGCCCATCGCCGCCCCGCCCGCGAGAGCCGCCCCTGTAACACAGAGGCGGCGGTTAGTACAGTACAGGTCCGTTTACGAGGTCGGTAAAGCTACTGTGAGTGTATCGATCGCTGGGATCGGCGGACGGGGCGGGCTCGCGCCTCCTCTGCTTGACGCCGTGTATGGAGTTCATGTGTATCTGCATGTACTGGCGCGTCTTGAAGCCCTTGCCGCAGACGGGGCACGAGTGCGACAGCTCGCGCGCCGCGTGCACGTTCAGGATGTGCTGCTTGAGGTTGCTGTTGTTGCTGTAGAGCTTGCCGCACTCGGGGCACGCGGGCTTCGCCAGCGCCTCACCGTTTCCGAAGCCGCCGCCGTACGCGTAGCGCTCCTCCTTGAGCGCCGGCTTCGCTTCGCCGCCCGCCCACGGCGCTCCTGGGGCAGACGGAGGTCCGTTCAGTTCGCGCTCCTATCTCTCGCGCCTACCGTTACCGACTAACTTTCGCCTGGCGACGATTGCCTCTCTAAATGTAACTTCCATTGTTGCAAGGTTTTCCTACGTCGATCTAAATCGCGATTTCGGGTCAAGACGGCACTATATTGTGCAGTTCGTATGGAACATTAGGCGCTCAGTGTCAGGTTAGGTATTAATTTGTTAGTGTTATTGGATACGTGCAGGTATCGTGACTCAGTAATGTACAATTAATGGCGTAATTGGTCATTAACATTATTGATTTGGTCGGATCTGGTACATTCTAATTGCGTTTATATTACTTGAAACTTAAATCACCGTAATTGTTATTGTCATCATTGAGTCACGATGTAATGAGAGTTAGTGATAAGAGGAGGCACTCACCGAAGTTGTCTGGTATTCCTGATGGTCCCGGTAGCCCGGGGAAACCTGCAACGTTTGAAATAGTGGGTTAGGTTAAGTTTAATTGGTGTAGAGAAACGTTGGATATTAGAGATACTTGCCCGGTAAGTTCAGTAGGCCTGGGAAGTTAGGTGGCAGCGCTCCGTTTGTGTTCGCCATTGTCGCCGGGTCGTCGTAATCGAGAGGTTCTTGCTTGGCCCTGGTCTCGCCTTCGGTGTCGCTTGCGCCCGCATCCGATGACGAGTCCTCGCCATCGCCAGACTAATGAGGATTTTCAGTATTAGGTATTGAAATTTAGTTCTTATGTAATTTAAAATCCATTAATTCGGCATTTCCTTTTTTAAACCTACCAGGTTGTTCGAGACTGCTGATAGGTGTGGATTTTGTACGTTGTCCAAAGTCTGACTGAAGAGCGCTAGTTCGTGGCCGTTCGTTCCCAGTCGCTCCGGGCTGCCGGTCTGTGCCGCTAGCAATTGCTCAGTTCTGTTACAACAAACGTGACATACAATCAAAATATTGATCGTGTATACATAGTAGCAAGGGGGCGTGGTGGAACACGTGACATATTATTAAGGTTCAAATTAAAATATGCGCTCTCAGGCGATGACTTGGTAACAACCGTTCAAATTCCTAATTGCTTATTACTGCTTGACTATGATATATTAATAGCGCTTTACATTAATGTAACGATGAAATTATATATAATGATCTTTAATTGCCCCATACCGTACATGTAATTTTTTGAATGGGATATTTAAATTCATGTTTTGATCAAATGTGAAATATTAACAGAAAACCGTATATTCTTATGTCACTTTTAAAAGGGTATCAAGGAGATAGGGGTAATTTAAATTATACAAAAACTGTTTAAAAGCATAAATATTACGTTATAAAAGAGTATTTGAATTTTACATTAAGCTAACCTAACTATTGGACCAAAAGACCAGTCGAAGGTGGAGTGTTCATCAGAATAGTGACGCAATATTGCAGTTAAAAAATGTTGAAATTGTAAAGATTTCGATTGCGAAATCTTAACAAATTCGTTAATAAAAATACAATGATGATTTGTAATGACACCATTTTAAAACGTTTCGGAACATAGTCGGACGTGTTTAAAACATAAAAAAGGATGTTAGACTATCTGGGCCCTGTACTCGTATATTATGTGATCGACTAGTTCGCTAATGGTAAAATAAAACCATCCTATCCTTGTTCCATGCTGTTGTGTCGAAGATTTAAGTAGCTTTAAAGATTGCCACTTGAAGATGATTATCCAGGTCTACAGCGGTAGTGGATGGGACTAATGGTGGAGGTATGTACAAAGGCCAGGAAAACTCTCACCGATGTTAAATAAGATTTTAGATTAATACATCTTCCGATACAATAGAACATTAGATTCCTCGCATGGCCCCTGGCGCTACTTACGTGGCCAGTACATGAGTCACCGGGGCAATTCGGATGAACACTTTTATGGTAATAACTGTCCAACTATTTGGATAGTCAACATGGTAAAGCTAATTTGAATTCCACTATGTGCGACTTTATACGGTCAATTGCAATTATATACCGTTTTTTCTTACGTCACCCACCGGACAATATACGTGATTGTTGTCCGCCAATTTCTTCTATACTTTCGCAATGAATTTATTTACCTAAGTGATTGATGTTTTTGGCGATGGAAATATTAGAAGATTTGAGTGCAACCTAAATATATTTTGCAGAATATGGCTTAATAGCTGCCTAAAGATTCATAAATAACCTCGACAAAAAAAGAAACTTATGTGATACATTCATGACTCAGCGTGATTATTTTTATCGTCTATTTTCCTTCCGAAAGTTTTTTGTTTCTTATGTTCAGAGAGTACTAAGAGATCTTATAATGCCTGGTCAACGCAGCCAAATGACATGTTATGATTCCTCCAAAGCCTTCAATGAATCTTAATTTTTACTACCTCAAATACAATTCTATTGAGGATCGTATTAATAAAGTAACGAAAACGAAATTCAGAATCAACTCAAAAAACAACTTGAACAGGAATGTCCGCAGGACGATTACGTATAGCAACCAAACATTAAATAATAAAACTGTATATTTTCAATTTACCTAAATCTATGAGGAAATATATAAGTATACAATATGACAGTAAAAAAGAATGGTATATGCCGAACAATGGACATAATTAAATATTTTCTGCCTTTATTCATATTTCTGATGTTCCCTGATCTATGTTCAAATAGGATAGGATAACAACAAAAGATTGGACAACGCTTGTGACCAGTCTAGGGTAGGTACACGACAGTGTGGGCACATGATGGATAAATATGAAATTGCTTCTATTGGGAGCTGGTGGTTCTTGTTGCCTGTCTTACTTTTCTAACACAAAACAAACTACTGTTGTAATTAAGCTTAAGGTGTATCCAAATGCAACTTTGAATTGATTGCTGTGAAAGTTATTTTTGGAATTCCACCCTAAATCTAATCACAAACCTGGTCTTCATCTGAGCTTGATATAGATCGGAGGACCTGGCTCTCTTGGGTGGCGGGGTTCCAGCGGCGCCTTCTTCTGGTCTTCGGGATCTCCTGCCTTCTCGCTGCTGCACGTCGCGGCCCTCGCGCGACCCGCCGCTCCCCGTCTCCGTCCATGAAGACGCTGACTGTTAGTTCAAAATTTCAGATAAGATTGTATTTGATTTCCAACGTAATGGATATTGGATAGCAATTTTTACTAAGCCCGAAAAGAGTAAGTTGTATATGAGCGATAGTATGAGAATATATAGATAGTATGAGATAGCGTTAAATCATCTATCAAAAATGTTTAACATTAATGAAATTTCAAAGAAATATAACTGAAGTGCAAAAATAGGTAAATCTTCAATCATTACCTCGAGGTTGTCCTTTTGAGAAAGCATACAAAAATCAATTTGATTAAGAACTGTTGCTATATGGAAATATAGAGAAATTCATATTGTGATTCCTGGAATTGCAACCTACAACTCACCGGGGAAGACTTTTGGTCGAGGGTGGGCACGGGGGCGGGCGGCGGCACGTCGGTCAGCCCGCGCACCTGCAGCAGCTGGGCGGCGCGCAGGAACTCCTTGAGCTGCTCCTGCCCGATATGAACCTCTCCCTGGTACATGAACCTGAGAACATAAAAATATTTTAATAGTAAAATAGTGCCCAGAAAGTGCAATAGTAATAATTGTAACAAAACTAATTTTCGTGATAAATGGCTATGGCATATTTGTACCTGAGAAGGCTCTCCATATCCTTGTCGTGGACATCTCGCAGAATGACGATGGGGTGCTGGCAAGGGTTGGCCTTCAGTAACCTCCGAAAGTACGGGCTGCACGCTGACAGCACCACCTTTGGGTTTAACAATTATGTCAATTTTGTAGCGCACTCAAGAGTATTAGCAAATTTTAAATGATTCCAGACGAAAATCGGTTAGGTAAGACCAGCATTACTTCACTGAAAGTGACAAACTCAATCCTCACTACGGCCAAGAATAGCAGCGATACAAATCACCATAACTATCTTGGTACTGATGTTCGCACGAAAACGACGAATGGAGGTGGTCACCTTGTGTGCAGTGAAGGTAGCGCCGGCGCAGGCGAGGGTGACGTCCACGAAGTCTTCCTCGTCGCGCAGCCGGCGGAACGACGACACCATGGCCGAGTGGAAGTCGTTCCACCGCAGCGAGTACTGCTGCTCGCCGCCGGCCGCCACGCCGCCTGACCCAGAACAGTCACATAAATCAATGAAGTTTATCAAGGCAGCGAGTACAGACTGGATGAGAAGAGTCGAAGAACGGGGTCGAAGTCGCCTTTAAAGAGGCCTAGAGGTTTCCACAGTTTTAATACAAAAATAATCGTAAACTACACAACTATCTGACTCTCACGGCATTCGTTAAGGGTATTTTCGTGTGTCAATTTGTTAAAAAGCCTTTGTCCGCCTGGAGTAGTCATTGAGTATCTAGCTCATGTCTTATGTATGGTTTTATTCGGGACCTCGTATGCGAAATCTCGGGGAAAAAACAGGAACAGAACTTTAAAATTAAAATCGCGCGTACCGAGTTAAGAGGCGGGGATAAATAAATTTGTGATTCATTCGGGATAATACCGACGCGTATTTTTGTATCGTATCGCGAGCTTCGATACAGAGATTACGAGATAAATTAAAAGTATATTTACGAATCTATAAGTGCTCTCAAAACGCGAATAGTTTCGGACCTGTACACTTTGTTATTATTCGGTACCTTATATATAGAAAAAGATGTTTGATGGACATCGAAAAATGCTCTATCGATAAAAATACTCGATATTCCACTCAATACGATACGCCAAAGAAAATCACATATTATTCACAATCAGGTTTTAGTAATAAATGTAGTCGTTTTTTCGTATCCGCCGTTTTGTACGTATGAGATAAAATTATATGAACCTCGGGCACCGTCGCGCGTGTGTGAACGCATCTCTGTCCATGTTAGAATTTCAAATTTCCAACAGCTGCGTAAATTAGAAATACCTACTGCTCGTTTACGAAATATAGGGGTTTCCAAAAACATCTCCCTCTGGGATAGTTATACAGTATCATTGATCTATTCTTAAATTATCTCAAACATTGAAATAGTTTTCGTGGATGTAAATTTTAGAGCTGTAGAGATTAAAAACCATTGTCATTGACATTTGTTTTTCGATTGATTGCTTAAAATTTGTCTCTTCTCACAAAGGGAAGAGTTAGAATCATAGTCTACCACGCTGAAAAACTAGGTTGGCTAAGTTCAAACGCCTTCGAAAACAACTCCAAGGTGTGTAGTTTCCTTATTCTGTTTTCCTCGGCTGTTTTATTAAGATACATTTAATTTTAATAACGCACATAACTCTGTAAAATCAGTGTTACTAGTATTTTAACCCTATAGTAAGTAAGCTGAAATCGTAAACACCATGTATTCTAAAAAAATAGAAACTGTCAAATCAATAATTTGATTGCCGGACCATGTCCGTAACTGTTAAAGTTTCTGGCAAATGAATCACGATTTTAAAAACTTATATAATATTGCATAACAACTTCTTCATAAAGCTAAACATAACGAAGAAACCTGCATGACACAGATAAAAAATGCGACATGTCAATGCGGTACTTATCAACCCGTACAGCGCTGTGGGTCACTTCAAACCCTCTCATAAAGAGCCTTTTATCTCCCACAGCCGCAGTTGTAGACCTAGTTTGCTTTTTTGCTGCGCTACTTATTTTGAATATTGACAATTATTACGACTGCCACTTTATCAATTGACACCATATTTTTCTTTAGATTTAGTAAGGATACTATGTTTTTATTGCATTTGGTGGCAATAATAGTTTCTCTAAACGTTGTAATCAACATAAATGTTCGTCCGTTAAAATTTATATTTTAAATATTCCCCTAAATATGTTAATAGGGTTATATGGCAAAATAAATAATGCGCAACTCAATTTAAATGTAAATACAATTAGTGCCAAAATTGTTAATGTTATTAAAAGCGAACTTATAAACATTTCTTAACAGGATATATTTTTGCATTCAATGGTGTAAATACAGTATTTGATTAAAATATGCTAATGAATATAAACTATTATTTTCGCAATGCTTTAAACAAAGTAAGTCGTTAAATTTGCATTTCGACTAATACAGTTTTATATTATGCCCATACACTTCGACTATATTGCTTGCCCAATACTTTTTGGATTACTTCAAAAACATTATGAACATCATCTCCATTACATTTTATTGAGAACAATTTTAAAACCCAGTAACTTAGCTATTGAATTAATTGCCTAGAACATAAAAGTTATAAAATAGAGATTTTGTAATTGTAATGAAAAGATAAGTAATAAATTATAACAAGATTTTTAATCTGATAACGGGGTTTACTCATCTGACATGTGGAACAACAAATATAAAAGTAAACCTTATTTAAGACGCTTAGTAAATTACTATTTGACACCAAATCGTCCGATATTATGTCCATTAAACTGCACTATCGCTAAATTGGTAACATTAACAATTTTTAATTATATCTGAACAATATAGTCTCAACGAAAATAGCGTTGACTGAAAAGAATGTTATATTTCTAATCACGTCCAAAGGAAATTTTGAAATTCATAATAACCTCTCTATAACTGTATGCCACCGGCCAGTCGATACCTGGATGTTGGAATACAAAGCGAACGCGAGCAGTGAATGCACATCGGCGGCCGGTAGGAAATTAAATCTGTGAGATAGAGTTGTTCCCGGTGTAAATAGGGCGCTGTGGACATTTTTACACGTCAACAGTTCCTGCTAAATGTACGCTGTTGCGAAACGGAGCCGAAGTGTTCGTTCATTTTCATTATTCCACGTTATTTACGTTCCGTGATACGTGCGGGCTGTGTTACGTTATGCACCAATACAAGTAGCATGCTGTCGAAATGTATAGTTGACGAGAATTTAAGATAGCAAGTATTTAAGCATTGTATAGCAATCAATTATTGGTTGCAGGTACTTTTGTGTCCCATTACTGGGCTTGGCTTTCTCCTGTAATTGCGGAAGACCTGTATAATACTCTTTCTTCGACTAACTAAAAATTTGACGAAGACTAAAATCTAGTATTCTGACAAATGAGCAATTTTTATGTACATGTTTGCAAAAGCTATAAATGTTTATTTATTGTTATTAAACAAGTGTTATGTACGTATCAACCATAATAGGTAGTAACCGGATAAAAATTATATTCCATTTCGTGTGTACGAGTAGATTGTCTGCGGTTTATTGTGACGACAGCGTTCATTAAACATCAATTATGTGTTTACATGTAATTGTTATTTGATTCACACCGATTCGCGTAATAAATGGTGTATAAAATCTGTTTTAACAAGAAAGCGGCAAGTGCGTCATCGGAAGAAGTAACCAGTGGGCAAATCTGAAAAGAAATCGACATAGAACGGAGACAAAAAGGGACAAAAGGGATTATGACGTGCGAGTGTTGAGTGTGAATGCACGCAGACTACGCTCCCTCCGGCCGCGCCGGCCGCGCCGAAGCGATCGGGGGTGGCTCGTCCCTTCGCGTCTCCGCGATAAAAACTGTTTTCATTAAAATGTTTTCGTCTGACGAAATGTGAGGACGACGATCTTAAAGAGAATTTTAATAGAATTTGTCTATTTTTGCTAATGTTACAAAGTGGTTAAAACCAACGATTTAACTGATGGTAAGCCGGAGTTCATATTTAAGATTATAATATATTAGATACTGTTAGAATGCGAGTATTAAGATATACTACGATGAGAGGGTAATGTTGGTGTTTTTAACGGAGTAGTCTGTCTAGTGCGCTGGAGCTGCTACTCGTATGTCGGAACATATCCGAAGTGCCATTTCAGAAATGATTTAATGTAAAATTCTTCACAATTCCAGCAAAGAGTAGGAGTAACGAGGTGTTAGGTGTGGAGCAATAAATTTAACGCAAAGAGAATTTTTGACGCATTTCAATATATCTCTTGGCGATTCATACTCCGTTGTAAATTTGTCGCGATATATTTTGTCGTATTTTAATAATAAGTACCTAGTACGTACTCGATCTTTTTAATGAGTGTTTATGTTATAAATAGGTATCGGACGAGTCACAACTCCAATTTCCAGGGAGCTAGATGCCGCGGGGAACAATGCCGAATTTTATTCACCAATCCATTTCCGCAGTCGGAGGAAAAATAAGAAAATCACACCCCCAATCTTGAGTAAACGAAAGCAACGTCATTAAACAAGTGCCGCGGCGATCGCCCTCACCCCCTCCCGGGGGGATCATCCCAGGGGCGGGGGGGCGGGGGCGAATATCAACGAACTCATGTACGTACGTGACGGGTGGACGCTTACGTTCGTCATATACATTCTGTTGGTAAACAACTGCGTATGATGCGAGTAAAAGGTTACGCTTTTATCGAGCGTTGCCTGATACGTAGGTTATGCGTTCGCCGAAGTTCAACCACTATTCGCT
>DWQT01003005.1:0-13138 GCA_018244895.1 Myscelus amystis hages | reverse complement strand
CACCGACTTCAAACCTATTAGTAAATAGCACATATAAATAATAGGTAGTATGTAATTAATATTAAATCTTTATTATTTTTTACTTTTTAGTTTCGAAGTATTTAGGTTTTTATTACATAGTTATTTTTATTTAATGCAAACAGTCACTCCAAGTTTTAATCCAACCTAATTATAAATAAATAAAATAAAATAAGCCGTTATTACTGTTTAACCCATTTAAAGTGATTTATATACGTACGTAGTACACAGCACATACATGTAAGTACATAGCACAAGTAAATAATGAATAGGTTGTCGGCGAACATTTTTCAAAAGAAGCGCCAATATTGGGTGCTAATTTGGCCGCTGTCTGCAACGGATCGTGTTTCAGGCTCGCCTTCAATCTATCGCAAGATGGCCGCGCTAAGGGACTTCTTTATTGAAACTGAAGTAATAAAACTCCTTGATATTACAACATCTATCCGTCCGGCGGGTTGTCTGTTACAAATTCAAATTGCTTTGTTCAATACTAGCCGACCCGGCACACGTTGCTTTGCTATATACATTATAATTAAAACCCCCGCAACCCCCCTTGCAGGTGGAATATCGTAAAATCAGTTCTTAGCTGACCTCTACTCAAAAGGAATATTCCTACCTTTCAAGTCTCTAGGTTTTCTTTCTCAAAAGTTTTATTTATCTGTTTGTCCTCTTGTTTGTCCGGCGATTCTCAGGAACGGCTGAAGCGATTTTAATGCGACTTTTGCTGGAAGCCAGAGGTGGTTTACGGCAGTGTGTATTACTTTTAATTCCGAAATTATATTGGTTACACCGCGGGATACAGCTCTTATAAAATATGGTATAAAGAGACATACACACTATACGAAAAGGAAAAAAAACCTGTATACTTATTGTACAAAATTATCTCCTGAAACATGGTATGATAGCATATACATATATTATTAATGTTAACATGCGCACGATGCCTAAAGGGACAGCTAGTATGCAATAAAATGGAAGTTCATTTTGAAGTCAGCGTTTAAAGATCCATTATGAATCTGCTAGAAGGTACCTTTGTATAGGATTCTTTTGTATTTGCGCTGCAGCCTGCTTCCTCTGCAACAACCAGGATGCTCGTTAGCTCTGTGGTCGGGTATTGGTCTGGAATCGGGGGGTAGTGGCTTCGATTTCCAGCGTGAATGACAGTTTGTTTGATGAAACGTTTATTTTGTGCCTACCAGTAAAATTATCTACATATATGTGTCCAGTTACAAAGGTTACTTATGTACTTTATAAACGGTTTACTTACGTGTCTACGTCTCGCGAGACACGTAACTTAGTCCTCAATAGTTGACAATAACGCTCTATGGTGTGAGGCTCGTTTGCTAATATACCTACTGTACCTTTCCTCTTCAGAATAAAAGTAGTAATTTTTTCCTGACGGTAATGCATGCAACGTAGCTACATGAATTAAGATATCGGTTCGTACACAAATATAGATCAGGCACTTTTCGCCCCACCCCTCCATCACCGTTTCACCAAATCAGAAAAAAAAGTTCATTTTTTAATCATATGAACCTAAGTATTTAGGTAATCAGCGTTGTCTATGGACGTGCAACGCCAGGAGACTTGCTAATGATCTTGCATTGATATATTTCTTGTATTGATAGAAGTTAAGCTAATAAAATATATATGTATAAACAATATGTATTGCAACAGCCATAAAAGTGGCGTCGTGAACGCCTACCATGAAGAAAACGTCTACCATGTTTTCGTGAATTGAAACATATTTCGGGGAGTTAGGCGGAAACGGATGGAGACCGACAGACAGACGGCTGGAAGCGCGCCAGAGGCTGTGCATGCAGCCTTTTTAAAATTTACTACACAATAAATACAGGCATAACAATAAATTCTACAGTAAAAATGTACCCTGCATATTGAGACGCTACATTCAACGTAAGTGGTAAATATAGTCTAAGTTTCTAAGTGTAATAATAACACGCACTGGCTTAGCTGACCGAATAAAAAAAAGTAAGGAATTGAGTCTTATAATGTTAAGTGTATTTTGCATTTCTAAGGAAATATACTCGTGAAGTAATGGGCGGGTAAGATGCGCTGAAAATAATCAGACGGCTTACAGTGTTTAAAAATAAATTGCAGTATTATTATATCTATATGAAAAAAGCAATCCCAGTCTTTTACGTTACAATTTACGCTGGTTAAATTACACTATAACATACAATAACAAAAGAAATAAATATAAATTTAAAATCTGACGTAATGCAATAAATCTTGTAAGACGATGTTCCTTTCCCGCCATAAAACAAGAGTCCAGATTTTTGTACAAACTGGCTGTACAGCGTTTCTCATTCCGTGCTTAAATTAAAAACAATTATGAGCGGGGGCCGGGGGCAGGGGAGCCGAGATGAAAAATTAAGACAATTTCAGCAACGCCCGCCTCCAGTTATAGAAAGATATCCACGGCGGGAAACTGGACACAGATTAAATATGACGGATTTGTTTGCTATCTGTTGCGAAATAATGCTCGTTCGGAATTCAAATTTGTAATTGTAATGCTTCCTTTATACAGTTTTTTATAAGGTTTCGCCAACTCAATGAAAAAGAAAGTATACATTTATAAATTTATTGATTATTCAATAATAAATGTTTGTCTCCTCTAAGTACCTACAAGTTAAGAATGTTTCTTTGAAAGGTAATTACCATTCATAATATAAGATGAAGTAGTGATTATTAGAAAAATATCTCTATTCACCTTTCGCAATACTTATTATATTAAATGGAAATTCACTGTCTCTGTTAGGAATCTTAGCAAGGTATTTATGGAAGACTGTTTTCACGGTTTTTTTAAATATATTTTATAAAGCAACACACAGGGGTAAATGTTATAGTAACATAATGTATAAAACTTAGCCAGCCGAAGGGGTAAGAAGCCAATTTTTGCAAGGGGATGAACGGCCACCCCATTTTAATTTTTTTATCGGCGCAGAATTATTAACTGTGTCGTACGGTTGGAAGAAAAATTTGATTTATAGTTTTATATTTGCGTTGATATCAAATATTGTATGTTATGAAGGGTATTGTACCTACTAGAAAGTAATATAAGCAATTCATAAGAATACTATGTGCATGCTTAAAAGGCAAATGTTTATAAAAAAAGATATATTATAAGACATATATACTATGAATTCGTCGTAAATATTTGCCATCGATTTAATAAACTAATGGTGTCTCAAGATGTAACATTTGCGGAAAACGCATGATTACCTGGATGTTAGAGTTACTATAGCTACAGATAAAGATAGATAACAATTCTCCTTAAAAAGAAACGGGGATATTTCGATTCCGCAATCAAGATTTACTTAAAAAAAATGTGTATCAGATTAAAAATGTTTCTGGCGTGTATTAAAAAGGAGAAGTATTACAAAATAACAAATTAGGTAATTAGTACTCTCCCTTACAAATTCACCCCCGAGGCGGCAAACTTTCGTCCCCGTGAGGGCGAAAAATAAATCTAAATCGGCCCGATCCCTTGAAAACCCCCAGTTTTTCTGCCGCCATTTTGAAGAATAATTGTTGCCAACTTAAGAAAAGTTCTCATTCCAAACACAATGGTCTATACGATTTCGAACGGTATTTATTTCAAGTTAAGGTACAATTTACAACGGCGTTCAATTTCTGTTATAAAATATAAGGAATTAAGAGATGTTTTATGGCCATTGATCGATTTTCTTACTTCATATTTTATTCTCGCAACACTTAAAATTGCTTTTTGTTCGTTTGAAATATTAAAAAGCATTTTTAGGTTATGTTATAATAATACAAAATCATGCGATTTATTCATCTATATATCAATACGCAGGGTACGTTTCTAGAATGTTCCCTCTATCATACTCGTACATATATCGTTGTTTTCGTATTACAATGCAGATTGTCGAATGCAATGCAGCATGTTTCATCGCGATATTAAGCGGAACGCGCATGAGACTCGTTAATATGAGTGATTTTTCATTTTCATATAAAATGCATTGGAAATTACTCGAAAATACAATAAGCATTGGTATTAGTATACCGATATGATAGTAAAGTTTTGATCACCGGTGATAATAAATGCAATGATTTTAGTGATAATAACTGTAATCAATTCTTTTGTTATTTCACAGCTGGACATGAGTATTCTCAGAATGGGAGAGACATGCCCATAGCCTGCCACGCTGGCCAAGTGTGACATGATCTTGGTAAAATTCATTAGCATTACTGGGCATTGTAAAGAATTGTAGGTGTTTACGTGTCATTACGGTGTTTCCTTAAAACTTTAAAATCATACACAATTTTAGTGATGACAGAATTTGAAAACAATGACATGGCTTTCAAAAAGTGAATGTATACAAACAAAAGCATTCTTAAAATAACTTTTGTATTTTCCGTATCGTAACTGACGTAGGTGTTCCTTGCGAAAAATTAGGCTAATTTGGAAGTTTCCACATTTCCCGTCGGGCAGGACGTGACGTAATAGCCGAGTTCCGGCTCGACAGGACGCTGCGCCGGATGCTACGTAGTTATCGATACACCTTTAATAAAGTTAACTATTTCTCTGTGGTAAGCTATAGAGTTATGGTATTTTTGTTTATGGATACAAGGAACAATTAACAATTTTATTTTTATTATAGGCGAAGGTCGCCATTTGTACGTATAGTTTAAATACTAGTTGTATCCTCAATGAAAACAAACAGATGTAGTTTAATCGTTAATCAAGTGTATTTCTTCTACACTTTGTACATTTTTCAAACATTACTTATTAAAGTATGGAAGCACAGCACACTAGCAAATGGCTCACATATCGTTTTTACTATTTTGTTATTAAATTCGTTTAAATATGCGATATACATTGTAAGTTCTTCTTAGCGTTATAATAATGGTCTATTAAAAGTAGTTGGACCGTTAACAACTAATGTTCCAACCACACATCTGCTTAAAAATTTAATGACAAAAACAGCGGCTAAAGCGAGTGTCTTAAAACATTCTCGCTAAATTTCGCTTGATGCCTTCAAAAATAAAAGACTGAACTAACAGCAAAGTTAGACTATTAAGCGCTTCGCACCTCAGCAAACCAGCGAACTTTGCGATGAAAAATTCGACTTTCGAACATGGAACGGTCCAAATTAAAAAGTTGTGAACACTTTCCCTCCCGAACTCGAAACTATTTCGACCACAGACCAAATATTGAAAAGACATGACATTTAAACGTGGTATGTGCTTGTTGGCTTGCTTGTAATTACTTTCCGCCGGTTTCTGTAACCCCGCCCTTGTCTTAGACTGAGAGGCCTTGTTAGTCGATAAATAACAACTTTTATTTTTTATTTATTTACTTTAATCTCATATGATGTTTATGAAGTGTATGTACCTATACCTTATAATGAATAAAAGAATTCGAATTTCATAATTGTATTGTACAAAAGGGGTATTATGTGACTACATCTAGAATAGGTTATTTTTGATATTCTATGGATAATCTACAATGGATATTATCTATTTATAATCCACCCAGTCCTTTCACGCGTTATTAGGTTTATAACATCACATGTAATGTATTGATCAAGGTTATTGTGAAAAAGAGTTAATGAATATGACATGGCAGTTCTAATAGACGTATGCTCTGTGAAACCACCGCCATTTTGGTTGAGCTTAACTTTTTAATTTCCACTCGGTCATGACGTCTAGGTAAATCACTGCGTCCCGGACAACTTTGGACGACTTTGGCGATTCTTAAAAACGAACAGCCCAGTTCTATAATAATTTATCAAAAATAAGTTTCGAAAATTTAAATTACTTGAGAAACGTAGCGCTGTAGGCGAACGTTTTTATAAAATGAAACATTAAATGCTGAAACAAATAATGTTTTACTAAACACATAAATTGTAACAAAATTTGCAAAAATCTCTGCCGAAAAAAGCGTAAAGATAGCCGTGGCGCAAGGGAGGGTCCCTCCTTAGAGCCCTCTTACATTTTTCGCCCCCACTACCCCTTTTTTTCGAAGGGTTGTTTAGCAATTTAAATTTTATCTTCCCGTAATGAGCGGGACTTGCTTTCGTGGATTTATATCGCTTCCTTGTTCTTAATTTGGGATTTTAAAACGTACACGTTGGGTATTTAACGGATCTAACTGCTAATCTACTGCCTATTATTTTTTTTGTCTACTGCTTTTTGTGATTTTTACGTGCTTACTTGCGATGTTATTTTTTTAATGATTAAGACAAAGGGAAACTGCGTGATCGGTAAAGCAGAGCGGCTGTAAGATAGGCCTCTTTCCGATTCTAATTTTAAATTATGACGAATGGATATTATGTACTTAAATGTCAGTTTACCGGTAAATAAAGTTCATAGTAGGATTCGACGTTACGTATGCTTAATAAGATTTCTTATAACGAAATGAAGTTTGCCAGTTGATAAATGTATCGCCGCTCGTTACAGCTCGCAGTGCGAGGGGGCACAATCAGCGTATAATTTTCTTTGCAATTGTGCCTACGTTAAGAAATGAGGGTCCGAAATTTCGTTCAATTCGGATACACAGATAACAAATATATTTATTCGACACAGATAAAAAACCAATGAAGTAAACATGTACTTTTAGTGTTGAGGTTATTTAAAAAATCATACCAATTACATGCACCTTATATTTATGATTTTGTAATCAAAAGAGTAAGGTAGATGGTTATGTAAAAAAAAAATCAATCGTGTAGTACATAGTATGAAGATTTTTTTGGGGTTATTTAGAAGTAACTAGTGTAAACTTGCGTGAATGTACATTTTTGTCGATATAAGCCGAATACTATAAATATACTCGGGTATCTCACTCACTAATTCGTATAAGATTAACTAAGATGAAATACATCTAAAGAATAAACCGTGGGTGGCGGCGGAGATCAATTTTCCAATGAGAATGCCAATCAGAACCAGTATCTATAAATATAGCACGATTGAATATCACTCGTTATAAAGAAGAAAAACATTGTAAGGGGACCTGCACACCTTAGATTAGATTGTTGTTGATGTTTTGTAATATGTGTGCAGTCTGGCTAAACTATAATTGGTCAGCGTGGTAGACTATGGCCTTTAACTTTATGTTTATTCGAGGAGACTTGGCTGTAAGTTGATTAAAACACAAATTATTACAACCAAATTAAACTAAAGTATTTCATAAGACTGCGTATAGGTATGACATAATTATAATGATAATTGTGATAAAATCACGTCTCTCTGATTGTAAATTAGACAATTATGTGAGAAAATACTTGTATTATATATCTATATCTATATATCTATACTAATATATAAAGCTAAAAAATGTTGGTTTGATTGTTTGAACGCGCTAATCTCAGGAAATATTGGAAAATTCTTTCAATGTTAGATAGCTCATTTATCGAGGAAGGCTATATGCTATACTAGCTTTTGCCTTTGTTTTGTCTTTGTCTATATGAATTTAGATATTCCAAGGATAGCAACAAATTTCACGGAAAAGGGACAGGGGAATTGTTTTACTCCGATAAAACGCGCGCGAAGCCGCGGGCCAAAGCTAGTTTCTAATATATCTAGATATGCATTAAATACCATCAACCCTCCAGCTGAGACGCATGCAGTGTAAGTAGTATGCGCGAATTGTTAATACAACTAACAATTACGACATAATATTAGGTGTCATTACAAATGCGAATGTTTAGAACTACTTAAGTGTTACATAAAAGTTGCCGCGCAACAAATGGGAGCAGTTAAACGGTAAATTGGTTTAAAAGTTGGCCGATCGACGCGATGGCTTCAAAAATTCCTGCCAAAGACAGATGTTTGGTGTTTCTGTGCGATCATCGAGCGAAAGTTGAACTGTTTATTGAGTGAGCTTTATTGATTTTAGAATCAATAAATATCAGTCATTTGCATTTGAGATCGAAATTTACATTGAAATAGTTAATAATAACTAGGTATGTTATGATGTCTTCTAGATGAAGATGTCTTCTAGAGAAACATAAGTACGTATACTGAAACAATAGTAAATCGTTTTTCTACTTATTTCATGAATAAGGGATGAAATGCTGAAGAAGAGAAGAGAAGAGAAGAGAAGATACGTATGTATCACTGAAATGAAACTTCCATATCGGCGCAGGAAGAAGTTTTAGCGCGGTATACAAATATAATAGGTACACAATTATTATTGTTAATTGATTTATTGTGATTTTGCTTATTAAATAACTATTTATTACGAAATGTTATTAATTGATTAACAGCGTTGTATATTGGTTTTGACAGGCATTTTTTTCGCGCGCTCTGAGATAATTTTATTGACGTAACGAGTACACGGTAGCCCGGCCATTATACCAGCGAATAATAATAGTTTTTCTAACTCGCCTCCGCTCGGGGGAGCTATCGATTATATTTTTATCCGTCACAGCGGCCCCTCATTGGAGGGGCAGACATTTTTGTTTTGAATTCAAAAGCTTTTTCTGTGGGCGTCTTGGGGTGGGGGCTGGCAATATGGCGATTCTTAAAAATGCCACCCGCGTCCTCAGCCTCGCGTTTTATTACGAAAATGTTTTGATTTGAGACATTATTAATATTGGTACCGTTATTACTGTCAAATATTAATATTGGTACTGTATTCATCTATCGCTTGTGTTTACTACTTCTTACTTCAATTTTTTTTTAATTTCTCACGTTCCAAATTCAAATCCGTTTAAACGAGATTATTACTAATTTCATAGACAAAACTCATAGATCACTTTCCTATGGTTTTCAAACTCAGAACTATCAAGAATGATGTTGGTCGGGCGTTTCGTTTCCTCGTTATTGGAATGGTTTAGAAGGTCTTTATGGTAAGCGATGTTCTAAGCCAGTTGCATGTAAAGTATCACCGCACCCTATTATCGCTAGTCGTTAATTTATGTAGAATGTAAGCTCTTTCGCAAAATCCGTTCTTAGCTGACCTGTACTCACCGAAAGGAATATTCCTACCAAATTTCAAGTCCCTAGGTCTTCTGGTTCTAGCGATATCGTGATGAGTCAATCGCTGTAAATCTCCTATAGAAGAAGAAGAATATAGAAGAAGAATCTCCTATAGAAGGTACATAAAGAAGATAGATACATAAACATCATACATAGCTGACGTTACAACTTCGTGCGGTCAGGCTTCGGTAAGGCCGGCGGTATGAACTCCTAGTATTGTTTGAGTAATAAGAAAACCAGAGCTTTGGAGTCTTCTAATTTTAGAGTCCTCGGTGAGGGAACGGTGAGGGAAAAAATGATGATGACACCTTAAAGATGTTATAAGTTTCTATATAATATTTTCTGAGGTGTGTGAAGTCGACCAATCCGCATTTGGCCAGCGTGGTGGACTGTGGCCTAAATCCCTCTCACTATGACAGGAGACCCGGTCCAGCAGTGGACCAATAAAAGGGTGCAAAAAAAAAATTTGGAGTCATCCTAATAGCATATGCTGTGTATTTGAATTGTAAGTGAATTACACCACTGTAGTCTACTTAGCGGTATCTTTAAGAGTACTTCGAACAAATTAAACGCTTCCTAATCCAATAGGCCTTGGTAAGACTTGGTAATCTTAATGTTTTTTTATTTATTTGGCTTTGGAAAAGATAAACAATGTCTACTAGTAAAGGTTGTTTTTTTTTTCAAACGACAATAACAGGAATACTGTAGGCTATGTTATGGTTGACTTTTTAAATATAATTTCTTCCGATTGAAATATGTATATGTAATTTAAGTAACACAATACGCATGATGAAGATTCGTGTAAGATGTAGACTAGGTACGGCCCTCGCACACTACTTTCGTCTTTATTACGTTCATTAAGGTCATGAAGCGGGTAACTGTCAAGTAAACGATTTTGTAAACGTTTTGTAAAAATGTGAATAGCGAGGCGGACGCCGGCGGGAGGGGGCCATCAGAACTTTGTAATGATTACACAAATATAATTACGAATAAAGAGGTGAAAGGGGCCCGAGAAAAACTCCTCTGCACCACCCCTGAAGAAAACGAGCGCGGAATTGATTTTATTTGAGAGACGACACGATTTTTTAATTACGGCCCGAAACGAAGGACGAAATTTTAATGGCGCCGAAGTTTCGCCGCTGGCAGGCGGCCATGAGCTTAAAAATATATTATGTTTCTTATCTTTTTACCTTTATTAATATATTTTCCGTTGTACCGTACCCCGTTCTATCCCCGAGGAATACTTTATACAGTTTTATATTTTATTAAACATTCTAAATGTTGAAATTACTTTTTATATAGCAAATGAGAGAGGATTATAACCGATCACCTGATGGTAGGCTGTCGTCATAGATTATAGACTTTCGCAACATCTGGGATATTGTCAATAGTATATACTTTATTTAAAGTTTTACGTAAAGTAATCACTAATCTGCGTATCGTGACATAATTGAAATATTAGGTACGATTGCAATTTAAGAAAAACAATATATTGCAATTTAGAAACTGTATTAAAAAAATACATTGTTTGCATTGTGCCTCTGAAATCTAGTTATAAAAAAGTTGTCATAGACAAACAGATGACATTAAATTTGGCGGTAAAATTTTATGACACTTCACTGAAGCTTCCTTAATGTTTTTCGCGCTCAGTACGTTTGTCGTGATTCAATTAGGCTTTATATGTCATTCATTCGATTAAAATATATGCAGAATATCTAGTTTAAAACAAATCCTACTGTTTGTTGCTGGTCAACTTCGAGTAGGATGAAAAATACTACGTTTTTTAATCACCCAAATAAAAACTTAAATGTCAACGTTTTGGCCTTAGAAATATTGAACTAAATAACTCACCTGGCTCAATCCGAGCGCACTACACACCTGAACATGGTCAAAACGCAACTGATTTAACCCTTTACCCTTAACCAGCGACCGCTGGGTCAAAGTTGTCTTACCGGTTATCTTTGAGTAGGGGCCATTACAAAAGATAGCAAAGGGTGCGAACTGGACGCTATAGAATCACCTTTCGGTGAAAAAAAAGTTAACGGCCGAAAGAGAGGAATAATGGCCCATTCATTATAATATTTGGACCTATTTAAGTAACCAGTGGGTCCTATTGTCATGTTTGCGGAACTGACCCAACCGGTTTTTGGATGTTTTGGCGCGCTAGGGTTGGGCTTAGTGGCGTGTCGGTGGAATTTCTATTACGTACATGTTAATCCTTAAGTTGTATTTTGAGATATTGTAGTAAATTATTTTGTAACCATTTGTTTATCGTTTATGCGTATACCTATTTTACTGAAATTATACTTGTAATTACTTA
Source organism: Myscelus amystis hages (assembly GCA_018244895.1). Classification (NCBI taxonomy): domain Eukaryota; kingdom Metazoa; phylum Arthropoda; class Insecta; order Lepidoptera; family Hesperiidae; genus Myscelus; species Myscelus amystis. Next base: position 1,833 of record DWQT01003005.1, on the reverse strand, counting down.
ATAATTTTCAACAAAAGAATGCTTTATTGCCGTTTTTTTTCTAATTTCAAATATCATCTTTATTTCTTTGCTCTATTTTTAACTGATTTGAAACCCGCTTGTGTTATGATTTTCCGTTAATTAACCATCTTATACAGACCCAGGTAGGTATATCAACTTGCAGCCAAAACAATCATATTTATTTTAGTATCTGATATGCTTCGTAATAAATTAATAACAACAGCTTTTTATATTAATTAGTAACTACTGGAATAGGTATTGGGGCTTGGAAAGTTATAACAATTTTACGATAAATTAGAACGTAAATATGTTTATCGAATGTCGATGTAATGTATCGATAGTTAGAAAGTGAGTTGTCACACATGCCAACACATGCTTGTAATTGGCACGACAATAAAAAACTAGAATTGTCCATCGACAATGGACCGAATTTGCATTCCGGCCGGACCGGTTCTCACGGAGGGGTCGGCGCTGGCGAGCTGGTAGCTCCACCACGCTCATACACACCTTTCCAAAAGCACCCTAACTTCGATATCAATAAATTCAATTAATCAAATTGTTACACTTTAATATTCCTCTCAGATGACACCCAGTCCAGCAGTCGACCACTACAAGGGTTAAAAATAAAAAATAAAATGTAATTTACTTTTAAACAGATAATATTTGTTGTTTGAAATAATTGACGGAGCGCGTTCCTTTTTTTTGAATATTTTAAATCGCATTTAAATATGGAACTTAGAACAGGCATAGATAAGGCGGATTGCGTCAATTTTTTTTCTAATTGCTTATACTTATTTCATCGGCTAACCCAATGTTAATAGCGGAGAAATTATTTCTTAACAAATGTTTATAATTAGAAAAGTTAATTAACCTTAGAATGACAACTTGAGAAGATAACGGATAGAAAAAAAAACGTAAGTAGCTCAGGTCTATGTCATTGTGAGGTTTGTTATACCACGACCCGGGGTTTTTTTGGAGAATGGGCTGCATTGGCCATTCTGTAGAACCGGTTCTCACGCAAAGGGTTTTATAAAGCATAGTGATAGATGTTTAAACATGTTACTATCAGCTTCTATTAAAATTTAGATATGGACAAACGGATACGCAGAAGGTGATTTTGTGTGTAATAAAAGTAGTGAGCATAGATTTGTTTTATTCCCACCGAGGACAAACGCATCTACATAATCTGTACTGTGTCAAACCATTTAACACCGGCGTTTAAAATCATGATTTGAATCAGACAGTTGTGTGTGTAATTGTTCTAATTATAAAAATGATACAACTATATTCAAATTCAATGCAACAATTATTAGAACAAAAATAAAGTTGCATCTTTTAAAAAATATAACAAATAAAAATAAAACAAATAAATGTTATTGCCGTTGGTTTTTTCGATATCATCTTTTTGAGAACTGTTTTGTTTTTAAACGCAGGTAGTAACGAAGGATAGTTCTCAGCCGGCCCACAATCTTTATATTCACACGCGCGGTAAAAAAAGACAAACATTATTGCAACCGCGTCTCGAGGGGCAATTAATTTGAATAACAATAAACACCTTTATCCGGCGACCGTTGTACTGTTATCTGTTGTTTTGTTTGATGGACAATGACCGGGACTAAATAACCGTCTTTATCTTGCAAGGGTCGGCATCCAATACATTCTGCGGTTCAAAGTATTACTAGAACTGATGTGCGAGTCCGTTTATAATGACGCTGATCTATGCTTCTAGGCGGTTCGAGTTGAATACCAGCAGTATACCCGCTGTGGTTCGACTCCGGCGGCACCACCGTCACACCTATTTCTGCCTTATAACAGCAGTGTTAAGCGCTGCTG
>DWQT01003004.1:0-13138 GCA_018244895.1 Myscelus amystis hages | reverse complement strand
CTCGTGTTCACACAGAGACATTCGATGTGTACACTGAGTGTACGGTGTATAGTGTCGTAGTCTGAACCGGCCTTAAAAAAGCCCATGCGATCGATAGTACTACCGATAGTATCGATAGTCCTTCTATCGGACTACTATCGACAGAATATCGATATCCAATCGTTAGTCCAGTATCAATCGACAGCAATGTCCATTTCTCTCTGCCGCTCGCTTTCCTCATCCAATCTGCGCCGGCCACGGAAAGCCGGTTCCCGGTCGCAGACTGTGAGTCGCACACGCAACGCACCTGGCGTCTGATTCATGGTTCTTTTTACTATAAAATTATACAGCGGCCCGTTTGTCCAGTTCTGGTCGGAGTGTGTTCGGATCGAACGCCATTCATGCGAGCCCGCGTGTAATGGGACTTGTTTCACGTCGCACTTCAATGAACTTCGTGTTGAGTATTCAATTTATTTTTGTTGTTATTCTCGTTAATTTTCTGTTCCATTCGATTGTGGAGCTCGCTAGTGTCATTACTGTATAAGTTAACAAACCCTTGATGGAGGGCTTTTAAAAATACAAGTTACGGTTGTTCGATGTCTATCTTATCTATCCTATAATCTGAAAAGATTTCAGTTATATATCATGGCAATTCTAACGTTAACGCTAAAGCACTTGAAGCTAGAAAGAAGTCAGTAGTCTGTGAAAATTAAAAGACGTTAGATCTACAATTAGAACAGAAAGTTACTATGTTATATTAGTCGTTGGTATGCAGTATGAAGATGATGCCAATAGCCAGCGTATTATAACAAACAGTGCATCAATAAAGTTAACGCTGCCCTCCTTTCCAATACACTGTACTGAGGTTACAATGTATCCGAAAATATCAGGGGTGTACCAAAATTATGACGTATCTTTAGCCGTTGATAGCGTCGTACAAAGTGAGTCGGGATCGAACTCGCTTTGCATGCAAACTCGGTCCAACCCGCGTCTGCCTCAAGGAATTGTATATTCGATATATGTACGTTTGAAACGTTCACTTCTCAACTTTTATATATCGTGGATGTGCCTCGGGCGTGTGTTTAAATAAAATCGAAGACGCAATCTCTTCCGTTGCTGTTACCCCGGTAATGTCCCGATACCTGCACGCGGATAACACGGTTGTGGGATGTTTCTGGATTGCAGCTTGTTATATGTAAATGTAAGATCGTGTTGCTGTGAAATAATCGATGTTCTCGCTCCGTACGAGAAACGAAATAGTGGTAAATCCATGCGAATGCGAAAAGCGAATGCACGGAATTTTTTGATTTTTATGTAAGTTTGTAACCTAAGACAATGGATTGGGTTTTTACACCCGTAAAACAACACAATGAAGACAAGAATAACGATTTTTTGGTACCCATTTTGTTGATGTACCTTTTGTTGATATTGTGATGAACGGTAAGAGTGAGGTTTTTTGTTGAGAGAAAAACATGGTCAGTTTCTTTTCCCTTTAAGGCATTTAGGCATTTCACGCGTACAAGAGTTTCGTTTTTGTAAATAAAAGCTAAGACGCCATGTCTTCCGTTCCGATGCTATCCGTGTAATGTACCAACATGTACACGGATAACAGAATTGCTGTGTCTGTTTGTGGACGATTGCGGCTTGTTTTATGTTAATGTGAGCTTGCGATCATGAAATTACGAAATGCGGCTACAAGATCTAATTAATATTTCAGACAAATTCATATGTGGGACAATTTCTATCTGAATAAGATGTAAAAGAAATTACACAAGTCACAAGAACATCATACACACAGACATCAATAGGGTAGACTAATAAGTGTTATGATATTTTATTATTTAAAGTAAAGCTCTTAATTTATAACTTAATGATTGTTCATATAATAACAATATTAAAGGAATATGAAGAAACAATAACAGATGAAACGAGTATGATCAAATGGAAAACGTAAATTATTTTACGGTAGAAATTTAAATCTCAATTGAGGATTAAGATAACTTATTGCTTCTATATCCGGCGAAAACATTCATCAAAGCGATAGTACTGACGAGTTCGATAGGTAAATGCATTTGAGTGTTGGACACAGATTAGTGCGGCTTTGATAACGTCCAATTTAGATAGTGGCCCCGGACGGTCATTAATGTAATCGAGTCGCTTTAATATCCAGGATTCGATTCAATCGATGCTTGTCCTACTCATTTGGAGAACGCTCATTTGAAGCCAGCCGAACGTAGAGCCAGTTAAAGCAACGTTGGAGTTTATCGAAACACAATCTGTATATGCACGTTGTTTCTGAACGTATAAATGCGAAAACAAAAATCCGCACGTGGGAGATAAATGTGGCCGAAACACCTTTCCGGATGCCGTTACAAAAAATTCACACGAACACCTCAACCGGGAGCGGTGTGGATGCGTTAAAAACATTCGAAAACCGAAAACAATTCCCGCCTGCCACCGATTAGTCCACAATGCACGTGTGAATAATTCTCCGCTCGGGATAAAATTTCCCCCCCCCGCCCCCGCCTCCCGCGCTCTTGGCTACCGTTCGTTCCCAGGGGAGAAGCACTTTTTTCACAATATCACACGGAAAAGTTCCCAGGAGTCAATCGAGAAATCTCCGCGACGAATGCTAAGGTGGCGACAGACAGGCGCTGCGCCGCTGGGGAATGGAGCGCTTGTTTGAGTGAACATTTTACCGGCAACGTGGAAGCAATGTACAATGTACCTATTGTCGAAGGAATTAATAATATCATTAAGTATTAGTACTAGTCATTTGCTTGAGAAAAAAAAACATGTAACGCGAGGGAGGAATTTAACAACCGTTTGCAAGGTTTTAGTGGTTTCACATATAATGTAGTAACAATGCATAAACACCGTATGTCTGATATACTTGGTCTAGTATTAGATTCAAACCCAGGACAAACATCTGTGATGAGTACATTTATTTATTCTACGTTTATATCTAAAAAGAATACCCACACAGATAAAGTATGTACATAAATAAATATGTAGTTATGTTTAACAGCTGCTCGTTAACCAAAACACATACTAATTGCCTAATTTGGAATCAGATAGTCGTAAATAGAATAGTCCCAGTTATCATTGGTTTTGCTAAAGCACTGGTGTCTGTGATCACCTTAGATTGAGAGATTGGCGTGAAGAAAAACAATAACTTGTGGCAGAACGAATCGCTCAAAGTGTTAAGTCGCTTGCGTGAGGTCGTGTTTACATTCGCATCGTAAATGGAATGTTGATTTGTTGAACGACTGTTGAATTACTCGTATTAGGCTCAGTGGAATGCGTGGAATTTGCCGGATAAAGCGTAACATCAACTACAAGTACTTTTACGATTACGCTAGGTTTCGTGGTTTTTGATGGTAGGTATATTATTTTTGCAGTCGTTTCAAATATTTATTAAAATTTGGGTGTACATGAGTACACCCTGAGTACTTTTTCGTTGGTAAATATGTTTTTACATTCAACGGTCAATAAGAACCGCTACCTTATTTACTATGTGTGCCTAATGTTATTTACCAACGTAATAGAAGCGGTGAAATATTTGTGATGTTCTAAATTCAAAAATACTGCTATAATAATCGTTGTAGACCGCTGAAGCCCTAATTGAGATACACGTACAGTTATTTACAATGTTATATTAAGTAAAACGATGTTCTAAATTCAAAAATAAATATTTCTATTAACGTGTATATTTAAAATGTTTGTTTGGGTAAACTGGGTAAAATAGGTAGGTAAGGTAAAAAGAAAATAATTTAGTTCGTAACAACTCCACTAACATAGACGCTCCAGTAGCCAACATGTTCCGCGAACACTAACTTCTGTTATAAAGTTGAACGAACTCGGGTAATTAATAATGACAGCGAATCAAAGAGAAGCAAACTTTTCTGGTAATCTTCTGAACTTCTGTACGTAAGCTCTTTGAACGAGATTGTCTTATAAATAACTGGGTTTATTTGCTTGAAAAACATTTTGTATTGTATTCAGACTTTCTGTAAGTTGCTACGAACAATTAACGTAGAATATTCTAGATTAGCAGCATGGCAATATCATTGTGTCGTGATGTTTTTTTTATCAGTTATTACAGAACCTGTAGCTTATTGAGTAAATGAAGCGTGGATGTATCATCAATAAAAAAGAAATTGAAATTAAAAACAGATGTAGTTGTACGAGAAATAAAATATAAATTATTGTTAATATCGCGTATATCAATTGACACTTAGTTACGTGTAAGATTATAAAAATATCCACTTGTGGGCCTAAAGTCGATCGCATCTGGAGGTCTCGTACCCTTTATTTACCAAATACATACATTATTAGCTTGATTCGTGTGTGAATGGATATTCATAATTACCTGAAACAAATTATAACACAGATTAAACATAGGTAAAGTTTCTGACTTCTACTAGGAAGTACTGGTACCCAATTGCTGTTGATACAGGGTGATGGGATCAGGGGTCTCCGAAACCGGCGCGGATGTATGAAGAGTGATGAATGTAGAAGAAGTATTCTAGGTTTTTGAAAAGAGATAGGTATTCAAGATTTAACTCAGGTCAATGACCTGACGTTTGGTGAAATAATAATAGTTATGACAGTAAGAGTATTCTTCATTATTAACGATGAATTATAACTTATTTGAAGAACCACACAAAGCGTTGAAATTACATATATGTAGAACGGTGGGATTAATATAATTGACAGGCGTCAACTATACAGTGGTTATATACGGCAAAAATGCTAGCATTCTTCTCGATTCCGCGGCATTTCATTACCTGGGCGTCAGCGTGACGTATCGAACGCGTATTGACAGGGCTTAGGTGTATCAATACACTTTCCTCGCTTCCATTTTTCATTGGATCGCATACAGATCGCAATGACACTCGTCAGCACAGTATCAGATCAAGCGCGGCTTGATTTCTGTATGACGAACCTTGTAGAGAGAACATACTGTCACGTTTCATACTAGATACTATGACAAAAATCGAGTTTTTATAACCAATGTGTTGGATTAAACTATAGAATTTTAGTAACAATTTCAGTACGTCGTTTTAATTATAACCATAAAACACATTTATGTAACACATTAATTTGTGCGATAAATAGTTTAAAATTAGAACGATATACGTTATAGAAAATAAAAATCGCATGCCTCATATTCCGACCTACTTACCAAAGGCTTCCACTGGCATTTAACTAACTGCACTAATTTTTACGTAATGTTGCAGTATTTGTAACAGAGAAATACATAACACAACACAGGTAATATTCGGTATAATAATTTTCGTTAGCGTTACCTACGTGAGAGCGACGGCACAATTTGACCGCAAAACGGCAATAAGTCACAAAAGGGTCGCGTTCAGTGCCAAAGCGGCGCTATAATAATTATCGCTTAATGTCTTGTATGCGAACTAAGCGGATTACGCGCGGCCGAGAGGAAATAATGGTTAGTGTGACCATAAAACGTGTTATAGGTGTACACGAATGAAAAACTCTTTCGTGGAAATTTGTTAAAAACCTAATGTAACCATTTAATGTACGTGAGTTTGCTTAATTAGTACGTAATTCAAATTTTTTTATTCATTATAAGGTACATATATACACTCAATAAAAGACACGATTCAGTCCTCGTACTTCAGCTTTGTGTGCACTTTAGGCTCTAGTAGACCTTGAGATAAAAGCCGGCGAAAATAAACTCCCAGCACATGTAAATAAGCATATTAGATCACTTCATATAATCGATAAAAGTATAGGGGGCGACACAAGTTTGTCGGGATAGTAGGGCGTAGAAATACTTCGTCTACCTAATCCTATGGGAAATAGTCGTGACTGTGCAGCTATACGTATAAATAAGAACATAATCTGATAATATCCGTTGTCTTTTATCATCGATTTGCTTAAGATAAATATCCAAAAACCACTCAAGAAGTACGAAATACAACCGAACATTAACGTGAAAAAATTCAACCAATTTCATAATTGGAATACCTTGAAAGCGGAGAGCGGTATTTCTTCTACCAATTCCACTTAAGCAATCCGAAGCACAGCAATAAGACTGTACAATGCTACGGAGAATGTACAATAGCAATGTAATCTAAGAATTCATGGTTGCAAAAATGCAGGTAATTTAGGCCATAAATTACATAATACTTGGAGCTCATCAAATGTTACTGCGAATTACAGAATACAATCACTATAGACACACTCCTAACATATTGATGATAAAGATATTGCACGATTCCACACTATAAAGAATCAACTCAAACAAAACACTCTATAAAGAATCAAGTCAAACAAAAAGTGTAACAAAAGCATTTATTTGTAATGATGACTACTTTGATAGTATTGATAATTTTATTGAAGAGCTTACGATTCTCCTGACAAACGATACGAAATATTTCCTCCCGCAACTAAAGATCAGTTACTTAAGTGTCCAGAAAATACGTTACATGAACGTGTTCAATAACTTCGTGTTGTGTCTGAAGTCGAATTTCGATTTTCTTTTATAAACTCGTCCGCGGCTAGACAGAGCAGCTGTATAACGCTATTATGCTATTGTTTGAATATAGCATCGGAGCAGCTGTAAAAAAACGATAACCATCTTTTAACGAGTCGAGAAGTTACACGTAGAAACGGGAACGCTATAACAATGGGAGGGAACGACCCATATAAGCGGGAATTGGGTTAACTGAGTGTTTCCCCCACAAACAGTTACAATGCAAACATTGTGTTTTTACAGCTGGGGGGGGGGGGGGGGGTTGATTTCTACGTAATAGCAGATATAGGTCAGCATACAGGTCACTTGATGATGATTGACACCAATGCATGATGACAATCAGACGAATTAATAATAACTGTTATATTTAGGGATAGTTACAATAAATGCAATTTGTGTATTGATCTCACGGGCATCTACGCCCATGTAAGGTCTACACCATAAGACAAATGTAGAAAAACAATTACGCATAAAACAAGGAAAATTTTTAGTACTTAATGGATCAAAAGTGAGTATTATAACCAATAAAATGTTGAAAATTGTTGATACATTTTTAATGTAATCGATAAATGATGATACGTTTCGAGGGTATTCATTTCTTTATAAAGTGTTTTACTCTCCATTTTTCCTCACAACTGTACTAAGGTCTATATGGAATTACTTCAAGAATAACGCTCGTAACTATAAAACTTCATATTTGAACGTATACACAAAAGTTTTTTCCCTACACGTAACAGCCCATTCGCTGGTAAGTTATGAGCGTTAAACAACATTGAGGAGGCTGCTAGGGCGGGAGTCCTTTATGGAGGTTCAGATCTGAAAGGATCACGCTGGCTCAGGAAATCCGTAGCTTGATGGAGGATTCGAGAGATAACTCGTAAACTTGCCTGATTTAGTAGTAACGTACATACGACGTGTCGAAATTTCCACGGTGGCAGCAAAAATGGGCAATCCTAAGACCGAGATACAGTTCTTTGTGATGTTGATTACTTAACTATTCAACTCAACTATTTATGCTATGGAAATATTTACAGGTGGTTTGTTGAAATGGTTATAAATCCCATTCATATTCAATTCAACCACGATATAAAAACTAATTCAGCGGAATACCACAATTTCATTTACACGTAGCAATTTTATTGTTATGCTATGATAATGGCATTGATTCAAATGGAAAAAAACATCCTAATCCCTGATAAACATTATCTATTGATGCCTGAATACATACATACATCAATGAAACGTCAAGGTATTTTAATTTATGGGCAATATATTTAATATAACTTTTTGGAATAATAATTGAGCAATAACTCAGTTGAAACTTTAAGACCTCAAGTTTAAGCCAAGTTAAACTCTGTATTTCCCTATGGAGTATCATTTTCTCATAAATCAACCCTTCGTGGCGGGTCGCCAAACCCTATCACTAGGACTACAAGCAACCAATCCCGAGTGATTAATTGATTAACCGAAGGTTCGTTTGCAAGTAATTTACTTGATTTATTACTTTAAACTCCTAGCACAATTTTCACGTCGGCAAAAGTCATTTAGTTCACACATGCAGTTTTATCCCGAAAGGCGTTTAAATAAGAGCGGAAGTTCCTTGTATATCAAGTGTAGAAGGACCTTTTAAAGCAAATTAATTAACTGGGCCAAAGGGTGTCAGTGACGACGCAGAAGTAAATGGAGCGTATGAGAAATTTTCGCAATACAAAGGTGCTCTGGAAATTAATGGATAACTTATTCTTGTGCTCGCAGAATCTTCAGCAAAATGTTTCAAAAACACATGCTGATGTAAAAATGATATTAAAGCCAAAGAACTCGCTGCAGACAAAAGTGGGATATATGTCTAAAAGCACGCATCAGCCAAAACTAGAACCAACAGAGTGAAATATATGAATCACAGTTCCCAAAAATCATTTATCTTCAACAATAGTGATGTCAATCTCTAAGCTCTGCATCCGACAAATTGATTTGCCGGCAACGCGACACGAAATGTCGGTTGGCATCGATGGCTAATGTCAACATCAACGTTTACAAAGGTTTCATGAATTGGACGAGTCAATTTCTAAACCTTTAATTGGCCCTCCTCTAAGGACAAGGAAGGTTGGCATGAAAAGGTAGAGCTTTTTGATGTTCTTCCCCTGCCGAGTGATTTGAGAAAGTAGTCAAGGAAAAGGCACGATAGAAGAATTTAATTGATTCGCGACAAGAATGCCTTTCTAAGCCGGCACTTAGGCTTTCTATATCTATTATGTTTACGTAGTTCTTTGTTTCATCAAACCTATTGTTTCTATTTCATAGTAAAAAGTTTATAAATGTTTCAATATCATTAATAGGTTTTTTAAAACTGAAGTGTTATCATATAGAGTAAAGGATATCAAGCTATCATTACTTAATGAAAACGTTTACAACTAAAACGTCAAAAGTTACGGTTTCAAAAATAAACAAATGGAAGAAGCAACTGTGGACATGTAACCGAAATAAAACGAAATAGGATCAATGAATTTGTAAAGCTTACGAACGACATTACGTCGAACGCTGTAATAGGAAAAAGAAAAATTACGGACATTTGGAGGAGCTCTTGGTATCTGGTTAATCCCTATTGTGCCGAAGAAATACTTAGCAGATCGGTTTCATCTAAGTGGCTCATTGTATGGCCGGGCCTGTAAGTGGCAACGGTCGTCCATTTTAAACTTGAGAGTGCGGCGAGGGGACACGTTTAAAGCGTCCGTAATCAAATTTCACTCGAGTCTTTAAGGGTTAAAGCCGGCAACTTTGAGCCTCCCTAATAAATTATATTGCCGACAAAACTGCTCCCGAGTGCGACACAGTTCGTTGGCTCATCTAATTGGTCCAAATTCGAGTCGACCCGGCTTATAATTGGACTCGATTCGAGGTCGTATGCGCTCCAAAATTAGTACAAATTCGAACATCGGCCGGATTAGGCGAGTCGCGGAACCGCAGTACTAATGTGCCCCTAGTCAAACATACGTAATAAGTTTCGACTCGTAAAGCTAATGAAGATCCGTGAAGACGGAAAACAAATTTCGAAGCAAGTTTTGGGGTTTTGACTTAAACTTTTCGGAGAGGCACAGCGTCGTTTGAATACAGTAAATTCTTGCTTAATTAACGCCTACCGCCTTCAGTCCCGTCGGCACAGTGCCGGCAAGTTTAACGTACATGCCTTTCCATATCATTTATTATCCAGCCGCGGCAGACGTCTTCTTGATTGGCAATTATAGCGGTGAACGCTTTTCATTCAGATTAACCAAGACGTGGTGTTAACATGATGAATACCTGCGGGAGTTTTTAGTCTTTTCTTTGCAAAAAATTACGTAGGTATTTCATTTTCGTAGATAATGGAGTGAACTTTTCTTGGTTGCATTTTTATCATAACACTAAAGTACTAATTTACATTTATTTTAACTGACTGGATTGAACGCTTAAAAGTGTTACATTGTCTTAAGTCTAGACATAACCATCAAAGTAATTTTGATACAGTCAAATCAAACAATATTGTGTTTTAGTACCCTTCAATCAATGCCTGAGCTCTAAATCCTGGATATGTTAAATCGTCCGTTTTACTGCGAGGAACAATATTGATTCGGTATTCAATAGCAAACGATGTGATTCGCCCGCAGATTTAATTGATATACCTACTACACACGAGCAGACGGTTCCATAATCCCGAAAGCCCGTTTACATATTACATCAGCCGTGAGCTCCTTTGTAAATTTTAATTACAGTAACACATGTAGATACGTTAGATTGTTGGGGAGTGCGTGCTTTGCAAGTTATTGCTACAATCACCCTCCGTTCGGCGAAAAGAAAATTGTCGACAAAGCGTCTCCAAGATTCCCAATTAAACCGGCGACCGACCCGTCGAAGTTCGCCGCGAGCGACAACTTCCAAATCTTGGGAAAGAATTCCTCTCTAATTAGTATAAGTTTATGCATTCGGAGGTAGAAGAGAAGGTACCGGGGTGTAGCGCGCGCCAACTTTTAATTACAGCAACATTTCGCCGTCAATCACGAATGTTTCGGCCTCTTTTTATCCGCGGCTCTCGATAAATCTTAGGCGCCATTATTCCGAGATTAACGGCGGCCGGCTGCCGTGTACGGAATAATGTTTTTGCTTAGCTTTCTCGGCGTGCCAATGAATTTATCGCGAGTTTTGCGCTCGACTTCGTGGACCAGTCGAGGTTGCGTTCGAGTGGAAGAGATCTGAAATCGACGGCCGCAGTCCAACTGAAGACACGAAGCTCCTGTGCGACTGCAACAAATTTGATGCGAATCTCAAAATCCGCATGCAATGCTTACACTTTGAAATTAAATATATTCGTATACCAAAACATTAAAAGTTGTTTAGACTGTTTATATCGATATTTTTAAAGTTTACATTAGTTTATCTTGATTTTTTGACGTATATTAATTTTGTTCTCTGACGAACTAATCTAGAAGATAATCTCGTAAAATGATGAATAATTTAATTCTGAAAACGGGTCGTGATTATCCCTACAGCTTTCATATTTTATCTAGATTTACTTAATGTGTTTATTATGCAAATATTAATAATCTCAGTCAAAGCCGGTATAGCGGCGATAAAACAATTAGCAGACAAATGGTACCAAATTCGCACGTTACTCAACTTGAGGACACCGGAAGAGGGTCAATTTCATGCAAATCGGTGTGTCTATAGACAGTGGCCTCTCATTAAAAACGATTTTTAGAAACGCGATACATTTAATAATTTCTCTAGAGATAACAATTCTTCTCGTTGAACCAATGGAAAGATTTCCCTTAAATAAATCTGCGGTTTTTATTAATAATGCGGTCGAATGTGTTTGGATTCATAGGATATGAAGTAGTAATACAGATTGACGATTTGAAATTGACTGCAGATTGTCATCATAATAGCGTTTGAACGTCAGCGTTAACGGTAAATGATAAGTCCGACGTTCTGTGTTAATGAGAAAAGGACAAAGGAAGGATTTTGAAAATAACTGACTCAATCTTTGATTTTAATATGAGAATGGGGAAAATACAGCGTCATTGGAGTCATAGTTTAATATTTTGTAAGATATTTGGTGAATCTTCTATGAAATTCATTTCTATTAAGAACTGAAAAATATTGGACGCTTCAATTTTATCCCAAAATTAACCAAAATATAAAATCAAACTAAACAATTCATTGATTATTGTTATTCAGGTCACTCACGTAGTTTATGGCATAAGAGATTCTCACGTTTTCAAATGTTGCGCTGTTGCTTCGTTCCATAACGATCTCGCAACATTCAATTCACGCTGGGTTATCTACGAATTAATTGCAAACGCCAATACAATTCCGTTAATTATATTAATACCGCTAAACGATGCCCGCAATTCACAGTGAATGCAATGTGAATCATAGAGTTTAGCCGGCGCCGCTAATTTTGCGTATCATGATTCGGGCTGAGAAACATCAAGTCACGCTATGTAAGTGTAGAGGTTCGGGGTTCCATTGACGGGTGAAGTCTTTCATCAGTCTTTCGGTTCGTGTGACGGTAATATCACTCATCTCATCGGATAAGTAGCGGGTAATTATCAGATCACACTTTGTTTTAAGATCGAAAAGTTTAACCTAACGTTGCACTAATTACTTTAAGTACAGCGGTGAGGAAGTAAAAAAGCTAATAATACGCATCGAACTCAAACCGGGACCAAAAGGTGTTTCTATAATTACAGAATATCTTATATTTGAACCAATTATAGATTATTTAGAAAAACAATGAAATAAACCAAATAGTTCAAAAGAGTAAAAATGACGATAACACCTCTAACAGATATTAAGGAATCAAGACTATTAGCAAATGATATTGTAGAAGAAAATAATGTTGAGTTCTGGTTTGTTAAAACAATAGGAGGGTCGCTAGACATTGGAGCAGACAGGAGTCGTCGGCTTTGAGGACCTAGCACTGATTTTCAGTAGCGTTTATTGGCGTTTGATTACAATTCTCGATATTGAAATTGACATTTAATTTATTATTACTACGCTTTGACGTACTTCAAAAACATACATTTTTATTTAATTATGTTTATACTTTATCTTCCAGTCGCTTCTGTGATAATGTATTTCTAGTTTCACATTAATATGTACTTATATTTCTATGTACATGTTCTGTAACTTGATTAGTTTTATCGATGAATTCTTAACGAACTGTGATTAAATAGAAGTGATTGGTCCAAAATATATTGTTAGGAACAACGGTAACAATATTGAAAGTTTTTTGCAACTACGAATACCTTTATGGGTTGAAAATAGACACGATCAGATGGAGCAGGACAGTACGACAGTAGGTAGTTAGTAAGTAAAATGAGTAGTGCAGGTGTAGTAGGATAGATAATGGAATATGTAAGCCGACTGGGGTCTAATAGTCACATTCCATAAACATACTACCTGGAAAGGACCAATAATGATACATTAATGATATCTTGGGACAATTTCACACACGACCATCTGATCCCAAATTCGGTAAAGCCAGACAGCTAATAAACTATGTATGTATACACATTTCTAAATCACTGGTGGTGGAAATCGAAGCTATTACCTCGGACGCCCAGTAATCAGGTTCGCTAATCACTAGATCAATGAGCCAGTCAATGAGTGTAC
>DWQT01003003.1:0-13141 GCA_018244895.1 Myscelus amystis hages | reverse complement strand
GTGTCTGTTTAGAACATAAAATAATAGTTTTTTTAATGAGCGCATGTGAAAATATATGACGAGACGTGTAACAAACGTTTTAAAAAATATCGGGCGAACGTTGGAAAAATATCGAAAATAAATTAAAATATATTAGAAGGTACACTTCCGATATGTATTCAGAGAATTCGTGTCACACGCACAACTCCCAGTTTATACTTAAAACATTCTGTACTCATATTGTTCACAATCTGTTCAGCACGAGCCGCACGAATATAATATGTAAATATGTATAAAACCCCGATCCACGTTTCATAGATAAAACACAAGATAAGCTATCAGTGGATCAATAAATCGTAGCGTCATTTTCGTAACGGTTCGCCTCTAGCTAAATACATTACTTTTAAGCATTACTTTTTAGCAACAAAGCATTACTTTAGGGAGTTTTGTTTTCATTTGATATTGCTACATTCATAGGGTCCATGAACTGCGGAAATCGCTTATAATGCGATGGTTATATATATGTATATTATATACATATGTGTAGTTTGCGTTTGCACAAAATATATATATATTTTGAGTATAGTTAAATTGAAGGATACAGAGTTAACAAAAGCTATTTTTGTGAGGTCACGGTTTCTCGTTTCAATAAATAGACGCACGAGTCAGCGGGAAACTGAGCGGGCGTAAATAATTGTGACGATTTATTATCATCGTCTAATTAGCTAGCTTCTAAACAATTTCGTACTTTAGACACTCGCACTGTACATACATCAGACCAGAATGACGTTGCGCGCTCGGGAACTGGGTGAAATTGTAAACGTTAATTTATTACTATATTCGTGTGCGTTCGTAGAATACTATAATGATACCTCATTTTATTTCACCTTTAGAATGGCTTTCGTAACTGACTTCTTGCAGTCAAAATATGAATATGAATATTTCAGTAATTATATATTATTATGAATATTTAAATAATAATATAAAAATATGAATATATAAGTAATAGTATAAGAATATAAATATTTAAGTTGCATATTATACTCAGAAGATATTTCTTGCTGGCACTAAATAAATGTCCTGAAGAATCACATTCTTATGTTAATATTTCCTTATTTTTTACTTTAATTTCATCATTTAATTAATAGGAAACTTACTTTTTCCACCAAAATAGTATTTTATATACAATGGAAATTCTTGTTTTATCAGTGAATACCTATATCCATTTTGGAAGCATATTATATAATGCCTCCGAACACATATTACATATACTAAAACAAACTTGTTCTTTGACTTAATATGGATACAGTTTGAATTTTTAGGTAGCAAATATACAAGAAAGCCTATACTAAAAAATTAAAACACCGGCCCGGCAATGAAATTGTAATCTTCATAAGAAAACCTCAAGTTTTCTGGCGAACGATATTCCTAGCGTGGCAGAGGTAATCAGTTATAAATAAAAGACTCTTTAATAAATTATTTCAAAGCTATGGGAATTATAAGTGATTTTAATAATTCGAGTAGGTACAAACATAATGAACTGTCTGTTTTTTTTCTTTCGCCTGTGGAGCGAGCGCGCGGTCCAGCTTTGCATACTCGTACATCATTGATCACAGAGCGACCTATCTAACATTTGGGTTAGCTGTATAATAAAATGTAAAATACATACGAAACTTTTTACCCCTTACGGGCTGTTACTAAATAATGTTGTCACGAATATAATATTTTTTCCGTGTCAGCCGACAAAGTGTCATAAATGTTGACACGTCACTTGCATATTATATGAGCTCGTGTGAAATATTGTTAGCGTTGATAATGGGGGATTCGCGTGTGGGCGCTCCCTTGCTCCGGGCATTGTGTGGCCGCACCTTTATACTACATCGCTGTTGATAAATATTTAAAAATAGGGCTCCAAAAAAGGCAACTAATGAGTGTGATAATTAAAACGTAAGCAGCCACTATATCAATGAAATAAAATGTTATAAGTAGGTACATTTAATGTAATATCCTATTTATCGAAGCGCTGACGAATACAGAACAAATTGTACAATACAACTTGAACCGTTGCTTTTGAAAAGACAATTTATTGCAACAATCGTAATTAAATAGTCACGACACCACAGAATTCCGTTTAAGAGAATAATCCGATAAAACGGTACGAAAAAATAAAATCTATGTTTTTAAATGATACCAGGAATAAAGGAAAAACGTGAATAAAATCTTGGCCTGTTAAATTATCACTGACATACTCGTATTACACGGAAAACGAAGCACATGAGAAGGGAAAGATTATAGGGCGAACGACTTCCAGCAAAAACTAATATATGTATACCGAAAAACACACAGTCAAAATAAAATAGATTCAATACGACGTGCATCCGTGACTATAAATATGTTGGTACTTACGTACATATGTACGTCACTTGCAAATTAATGTAAAATAATGTAACATAATTTTGTCGTATATCCTCAGTTACCTAAACTCAGATATACCTATTTAATTGCCTATACCTAATAACCATAACATCACAATAATTACTGACACCGTAATTAATTAGCTAGTCAATTTTACGAGCTATTAAGTAAAACGCATCAACTAACATCCATTATTATAACACTATGAGGACCAAACCACAAAATGAGGAAACGAATTAGTTCAGGTAAAGTAAGAGTAACGAGTGGAAACATTTAAAAGGAAAAGACGGCGGGATTTACGAGTAGAAGCGGTAAATTTCTCAAGGAAGGCACCCGATGTCTTCGAGTGTAACATATTAACTTCCGCACTCAGTCGCGCTAGCCTCGCTACTTTGAAACATCGAATCGTTAGTTTGCATTATATTCATGAAACTATTTAATACCCTATCACTGGTAGAAGTTTATAACTGCGCGCCACAAAAACATACTACGACAACAGTTCACGTTACATTACAACGTGTGATTGCATTGTTTCGCACCATCTGCAGAAATCTTCAGTAATAGGTGCACTACGGTGCGAACGGAGGCAAATTAAAATGCGATTAAAACAATTTAAATGTATAGAGTACTCTTAACAGTTGCAAATAAGCTTAACATTCAGCAACGTAAAGCTTTTAGCGCTGAGATAATATATTCTTTTATCGTATAGAGCTATAGAAAAAGTTCTTCGAATAGTCAAAGATAAAAAAGGGGAAGCTCTACATAAATTCTTTCCCGTTGACGTAAATCCATCGCTAAACACATACGCTACCGATCCGTCATCTATTTTTCACCTAAAAATTATTTTACAACATACGCATAGTCGATGAGAAACGGAAGTTAGTAGTTATCACATCCTTTATAAATGTCGAAACTATCGCACCGGCACAGTTCTGGCTTTATTTAGGTAATTCTATTATAACTTGGTGTAACCAATTGGTTAAATGTAGTTTTAAATATCGATTTACATCGTCTAATTGTTATAGCTATATAGTTTCGTAAACAATGCGTGATAGGTACATCTCCTTCAATGTAGGAATTTCTTGATTAAACATAACTATTTTATCTATAGGACTATATTATACTCAAACAAAATTCTGACTTTACATCATACCGACCACCTGAACGAACCCATAAGTTGGTCCTGCCGTTTGGGCTAGCCGCCAAAATAATATTTTAGTAGTGACCTTTTGTCTTGTTTTATGGTTATCATCTTATAACTTATACCAGGTATGACAGGTTAATATGCTTACTGGAACACTGTTATATGATAGAAAATAGATTGTAATATTACTATCTCGAATTTGATGGTTCATATGGACAATCATTTACGTCACTATATTGCGACGTCGTGACATATTCACGACTTGTAAAGTAGGTTATTTTGCTTTATCCCTTTCCTATAAACTTGAAAGCCCGACATGGCATGTACACCCTTTAATATCCCTCCACAAAACACAAAACCTTCGTTACTGGGGGAAGAATGAAGCCATTTCCACCATATGGCTGCAATGCGGTCTAGTGTGTTAAATTTTAAAAGAATTTCTTAAAAACACGCGCTATTTGACGACGAAAATATCTCGCTACGATTGTGTTGACAATGTCAAGGTAATTTCAACCGAATTAATGCATGGCTTCGTTGATCTAACGTGCACTTTAATCGATAGGTAGCACTCTCCCGCATGACGCAAACGAACGCACTAAATAACATTCGCAATATTGGTGATCTTGACAGACGTGTCTCACGCATACTATTGAAGAATTTATCTCTTTTGTCTTACAATGTAGCACAAATAGCGCTAACAACAACTTAAACATCGCTTTAAGGCCAAGAGAGATTGAAATCTAAATTAAATTATATACACGTTTCTCACTATTGTGCCAAATCATTCAAGCACCTGCGGCTGATTACTGCCACGCTCAGACACACGGTCGGAAAGATTTACATTTTTATTGCAAACATATTTATGACATGAACAGACAGACACAATCTTCGACATTCGATTCAAAACATTTGCAAAAGGAATTGTAATTGTTATGCATAATACTGTGAATAACGAAATTATTTACATCAACAAACATTGACCGAGAGGGCAAAAAGATCGTTTTACATTCGGCAAAATACTTATTATTTCATAACAGAACACGTGCCTGTACCTACTGATTCATGATAAAATATTCGACGACGATTTATTTACATATCTATAAATGGGTTTACACTACACACAAAACAAAAAAAATGTTTTCCGTGAAAATATAAGTAGCTATGATTTTTTATTTTTAAATAAGACATTCTATAAAAGTTGCCCTAGCTCTTCCACTTTGATGTAAACCTTAGAAGTTGAAAACCTACTTATATTATTATGATACAATTACGGCAGGTCAATGATTAGGTAGGCAGAAAAATTTATAATTTTTCTAGTCTCTCATGTTAAAGTAAAGTTTAAATTCCGATAAACATCTTTGACATATTTATACATAATATGTATATCACATGATTATCTTAATGTGGCTTAATTGTGGCGGAACCAATGCAAAAAGTACACAATACTCGTATGTAGTGAAAATATTTAACGCGTGTCAGTTGAGAGCACTCCAGGGGCATTGTTACCTACACAATGTTGTTTTCTTGTGCAATATCGTTGAAATCGGCACCGTTGCAAAACTTTTATACAGTACAGTGCACCGTACGGCCGTCAGTATGTCCTTTTGCATCGTCATGAGATATGGACGACGATTTGTCGGCCGGCAATTGTTTCTTTTTAATTCAATTGCGTACAAATTGAGTTTTAAGTGGTTTAGAATCACAATTCGATCGTTATTAACAACTTGTTTATAGGATATGTTGCAAGATATTATTTTTTACCTTTTAAAATATACCATATTTAAACGAATTATAGAATTTACGAATTATCGTACAAATCTAAATACTGATACGCAAAGTAATTATATGTAACTTTTTTATACAATTCACACAAACAAAGTTTCCTTTTAGAGCCACCAACACATTAATTCCCACAATTCGTTAATGTCAAAACTAAGTCAAGGGTATATTAGATATTATTATTGCTTCCGTAATGCTGCTTATTTTGTAACTATCAAATGGCCGATAAAAATATCATTATTGTAGATGAAATATCATTGTATATTAATAAAATAAGTGAAATATTATTTTGATCCTAAGCTACTCGTATTACATTTTAAAAGTTCTTCATCTTCAAACAGGCAGGTATATACAGCGCCTATGTTCATGTGCCATTGGAAAATGATATTGCACAATACAACGCTTATTCTTCTCCTTGCCTATATTATAATACATTCGTGTTTTTATTAGGTATCGACAAAAAATAAACTAATTGTTCCATATTTGGATTCGTGAAGCTCGATATTAGGTATACCTATATGATTGGAGACAGTTACCCTTTGCGTTATACAATGTTTCGATAGTAACTCTCGTGGTAGCCTATATCCTACAGCAATAAAATAAATTGGGAAGCTTGAAAACTTTTTTTCACTCTGCAAGTCAAACAGTTGATCGCCAGCAGAGTGCAGGCCGAACGCAATCATTGATGGCCCGGCCTCAACGATACGCGTGCGTATTTACCAAATTGAAATAAAAAAATCCACTGTATATATAACGAAATAACTCGTACAGAACTCCTGTGTATGATCAAAGGTAGCGACTCAGCCTGTATCGTAAATGTATAACTTTAATTCTAAATGAATATGTATGCAATTAATTATGATTATTTCAGAATGTTCATTATTACACTGCGTTTGAACTTGACATCAATCCATAAATCAGGAATAATTTACCCAATGACTAATTTACTACTTATTGCGCTTAGGTGTATTCAAAGCTTACCTTTAGCAAAGTCAAAAACATTTCGAGTGTCTTACCTGTAAAGAGAAACCTCACATTAGTCAAACGTGTTAGTTACGCAATTTTAATATTTAATAACCAGATGTATTCGAATTGAAAACAAAGATACGTAAGATAAACATTATGTTTGTCATCATGTTTTTCTATAACATTTATAATACAATGCATTGTTTTTATCTACATACTGCAGCAAAAGATTTTGCAATGAAATTTATCGACCCTCTAATGTATAGGTATCTGATATACGTTAAACGAGTAAAACGATTAACAAACACATTTTTGTTAATTTGCTAATTAATATATAATTTAATAATTGATATTGGAAAGCATATTGTGCAATAATTATAACTATATTGCATTATAAGTTCGTTTCAACAGATAATCTTTAATACCATCATAGAACGTTATTATGTAATACATGCAATGATGTTCAAACTAATGAACATAAGAAGAGTTAGTTTATTTTTTACAAACAATAATATGAAAGTGACCAAATATGAATACGTACGAATATTGAAATAGGCGCAATAATATCAATCAAACAATCCTATAAAGCATTCATCGCGGACGGCGGGCGATGGAATATTTCATATCGGTCATATTTACCCGGACCGCGGACACCGATCGCGAATGAATCTGAAATGAGGCAAATAAGCAATTACGCGCTCACATTCGGGGCTCGATTTCGCGATGTGGGGAATGTTCAGGCGCACGGTTGGTCACGCGAGCGCTGCGGGCAGTTGAGTGGACGCACCGTTGCCTATTATAACTCAACGTGACAATAACACAGGAACTGCAAACGTCCAGTTGCAGGCTTCCCTTAAAAATGAACCTCTATTATTGCCAGAAGAATCTCAGTAAACGTAACGTGGACTTTAGATAATTAAGGTCTACTATGTTGGTGTAATGTTTGCGAGAATTCGGTATGGAGAGATAGTGAATTTTAGCAACTGTAGAAGTTTCTAACTTTTAGGAAATTGAACTGATCCAATTTACTCGTATGAGATCATCGTAAATTACGCCTCTAGTCGTTTACTTTAACCTTGTCATTGATATAATCGAACCGAATGAACATACATATATTTGAATTTTATCGACTTGGCGCACGAATATTTCACACGTAGGCACAGCGGTGGCGCGGTTCGGACCGCGGTCGTCATTAAAAGAAAATACTTTATTACTACTAAACGTAATATACACGGTCCATTACGGTGCAATGCTCGCGACATAATGCAAAAAAAAGTCTGCACAATCAAGTGGATGGATGATAGTGTACTCCAAGTTAGCGTCACGGACTGCAAAAGAAAGTGCCAGAGTGCTTATTATGCCCTCAGCAGACGAATGTCACCTATGTATATGTATTGTTAAAGTAATTCTTCAACCCGTACATTTGATATTAGATAGCTCTGCCGTACTAAAAGAAAACCGTATGAAATATATTTGCGATACAATTTATTTACGGCATGGAATCACAGGCCACGTGTTGTCTGTGTTACACGGGTGCTTCTACAGCTTTATCATGAAAATACGTAAAGGATCCAATTTACATAATAAGCTTTCGCCCGCGCACCGAGAGCGATATATTCAAATTTTTGTTATTATTTTACATTATTCAATCCATTCCAAAAAAATATATTATGAAGGTGAATCAAATAGATTGATAACAACGAGGTTAATTTAATATACATCGAGGGGTTTGTGTGATTTGAAAAATAATTGTATCCACGTGTAAGTGACGACCGCCCGTCACACCGATTGCGACATTTACAAGTTGCAAAACAATATTAATATAGAAAAAAATGCGATATACTTGCAAATGTTTTATGGCGCATATTTTACATGGCTATAAACCGATTTACGTCCCACTGTTAAAGATAAAAGCATATCTCGCCAGACCGTTCCAGCGCAGATTAGCTTAGATGTCAATGGCCAAACCGTTTGTTGGAAACTTGTAATAAATAGTAGGTTAGTTGTTTAAAATGCCTTTCAAATAACTAAAAAATACATTCTTATGTATTAAAAAATTGAAGTAAATGTGTTCAGAAACGGTTATTAAGTTCATTATTGGCATTCTCTTGGGTAGTTCTGATGCATCCGACTAGTTCAGTCCAATCAAACATATAACTACATGCCTAATTTATAATAAAGAGATAATCTTTTTTAAAATTTACATCTCCGCTAGTCTTTATTATGCCCTCTAGTTTCATCTCTATAATTTAAGGTCTCAGGAAACTGCCATTTAGCCGCCTGTTTTTCAAATATTACTCAATCTTTTACTGTTGTCGACTAATAAAATACACACTTGAATGACATTATAATTGAATATTCGCTTGAGCGCTATTAGTTCTATCTGTGGACTTAGCGAAATGAAATAAAATGAAATAGTCAGTAAGGGCCCAGCGACACAGCATTGGTCGCTCGCCAACTATCGCACGACACCGCACATGCTCTCAGTCGCGACAATCGAAATAAGGATCACACATTGTTACCCATTTGGATATGAACTATCCACCTTTTTACCTGATGAACGCACGTATAGTTAATTTAAACTATGCCAAATAACCAAGAATAAATTTATGTCATATAACAATGTGTTCACTTTAAAATTAAACTACCGTTTTACCGCTCGTTGCAGTAAATAATTGTGCTTGGTTCTGGATTAAAACATAGACATTTAAAGCCAATTCAGACTAAAGTGTGTATTATCTAGATGCAATAAGTAATAATTAAACACAATAACACATAACTAGGTGTTAGATATCGTAAAATCGACATACCGCGAAGTAAGAATCGCATATTCGCATTATGATTTAGTTTCCATAACCCTTTCATGACCAACAACTAATTTTGCTTTTTGATCTCAAGCAAGTCTAATAAAGTGGATAATTAAATCTGAAGGCAGATTGGATCTACCGTTAACAACTGGCACTAGAAATTTTGACGAGAGCATAAAATAAAATGGACACAGCGTTGGTCGGCGGCCAACAGTCGCGCGACATCGCACGCGCCCCCTGTCCACGCAGTTTTCAGTTATCACCACACGCTGCGGTGTAAAATATATCCCCGATAATGATTGCGAAATACGTAGCCAAACGGAGAGCTACTAAATTATTTGAGCTTTTAAAATACAATTTAATAAGTCAATCGTTTTCTTAATTTACAAAACGACAACACAAATTTTTGAATAGTCTCGAAAGTAACGAATCTAGCCAAATTCCCTCCCCTGAGCTGTAGGAATCGTCCAGATTACGTAATTATTTTAATATAGATATTTTATGCGCCATTGATAGCAGGCATCAGGCGTAGAATACATATTAATAAAAGTGACGAATTAATAATATTTATCAAGCACTTGTGGGGCGCCACACATTGCATCTAATTGGCATTTCCTACTCAAAGCAAAAATAGCCCAGTTTCTAAATGGAGTTCATAAATTAGCAAGTTAGTAAGCGAATGTTGACCTGTTAGTTTGTTTACTCTAGTTATGACCTAAGTATGATTAAACATTTTTTGTTATTAGCAATATGACCATATGACGAATATTTCACGTTTTAAAGAAATTAAACTGCGATGGTAGAAAAATTGCTTAATTTTAATAGAAATTTTTAATGTATTACAATTTATTTTTAGATCCATGGGAATATTTCAAATGAAACTTGTTTTTCAAATGTGACATGATCAGCACGGAACCTAATGATCATTGCGTCGGTAATAATAACAGTCGGGTTCTTTGGCGGTTCGTTACTCATTATCGCGGACCGATATGTAATTTCATCGTACTCTCATTTCACAATGTGTTTAAACGATCTTTCGTAACTGACCGCTCTGGGTTCCCCGGTACCCCCCCACACTACCCGCTAAGGAACGAGCGTGCCTCGCACACGCGCTTCGAATGTTAAATCTTACACTGTATCGAAAACTATGGAGTGGTAATTGTAATACGTACTTGTTCAAAATGTTTTTGACAAAGAATAAATCGTATTAACTTTTGAAATATCTGGACAAAATTAGCAAAACATTAAGGTCTTCACTTGCACAAATTAATTACTAAGGAACGTTCGTTACAAATGTAAACTATTTATAAGACTCGGGAAAGAGACGTAAATACGTAATTGTTTTTGAACGTGAACTTCTTCCGTCAACTGTTTCAATTATAAGGTCATTGAAACTGTAATTAAAGTAAGTAAAGTAAATATCTGAACTGACGATTCATACATTACCTAATATCCATCGTGAGAATACGGTAGTCTCAAAAATAATATAAATAAAGTCGAGTTTTGATTTTGAATAGAACTTAAGTAAAGAAAAATGTTTATACTTTAAATATTGAATGTTTATACAAATGGAAATTCGGATATAAATATGCCAGCTCATTGGCATTGCAAATTTGTTATACCTACCTGCTACAAAACCCAGACGACTTAGTGAAATACTGCCAATTAGTTTAATGAGCCCCTGTGTTTTTGTATTTTAATAAAAGTACATACATTTTTTGTATATTCGAATAGAACAGATACATACATACACAGATACGATACATTGACATGTATGGAAACTACATAATATATATTTTTATTTTAAAACTACGATTACCTCGCAATGGTATGGAAACATGTAAAACCTCTCTAAAATCCTGGGGATATAAAAAAAATTACGCCAACTTTTTCAAGGTTATCTTGTTACCTTTAAAGTTTTGATTCCCGTTATCGATGAAGTCACATACCACGGTTGCAACAAACGCGACCGGACATTTCATAAATAGATTATATTTTCTCTATATATCAACTACACGTACAGACGGCAGTGAATGCGCCATAAATCATAGCACCTTTTGTGGCCGCCGACGTCCGCACAAGACTACCGGATGATCCCGCAACGCACGGACGGATTAAATATAATATTGTCGTAAATACGTTTGCAATCCGCCTTCTTTTATTTTATTACCCTCATGTTTCTTACTCTAATATCACGTGCAGACATAAATACACGTTGGTAGGTGCTTATTTTTGCACCTAGTTATGTGTTATGACGTCTTAAGGAGTTTTATTACCAACAAATAACATAAGTATTTTGGTTGTGTTTATATTGCGTACCTACTCAAGAGAAAAACTATCAAAAAACAAATTGTAACAAATATAATTGGTTGAAGTAAAAAAAATATAGGCACAAAAAGTCTTTTCCCTGTTTTATTCTAGTATCTTAATGTACAATTCCAAAATAGACCTGCGTGGAAATCATCCTCGGGCAATGATTCATTTGATTACTACCTAATAATAAGGGAGGGGTCTTTTTATAAATTTCCAAAAGCATTTGAAAATTTAAAATGCAACAGAGAAGCGAGTTTCATAACCGGTGGATAGTCGTGTCCATACAGATCGTATCGAAAGTACATAAAACAGCTGACGATGAAAGATGCTACATTAAAAAAAAAACGTTCGTTGAGACACCAGATTTTTTTTTTTAAAGCACATCTATTTGCCTATTAGAATATACATATGATAGATATAAAATTTCCGTTGTGAGTTTACAAAAATTTTGATTGCTTAATTAATTTTAATAATGTATTTTTAAAGAATTCATTACATTTTAATATACCTAATATCGAACTACATTTGAAACCCTATATAAGTACTTAATATAGATTGAAAACTACCAGGCGATTGTACAGCACAGGTACTGGCTACGTGAGGATTTGCTTATCGATAGGATTTATAAATCGACGGGCTCTCCGCAATACATTAGCGTTGCAGCGGATAGATTATACGAGTATATGGTAATAATAGCCATTGTGTCGGTTAAAATCAATATGTGGATCACCGGTCAAGATATGAACCGGAATAAAAGTTTTCACGTGAATCGAAATTAATACAATGCATACTAACAAATGTGGATTAATTCTGAATTAAACAAGTAAAAATAAAAATATCTCCCATACAAAAGGATCATAATGCGGTTAGAATTATTCCATCGCGCTGTGTCGATTAAATCTAGGCTGATCTAACATACAAATTGAACACCGGATTGTTATGATTAACGATACACAACACAGTATATCGAGTACGTAGATTAAGCTGATCACAATAGGTGGTATGACTTCATTCCAATCATTGATGCAGAGATGGAATGTGACGCATCGCGCATTTTAAACGCGCTCCAATATCACAACAAAAGGAAGACGCGGTAATTAGCATTGTATCCACTCCGATATATTGTTTGCTACAGTTCTACTTTACAAACGTTCATTAATACGGCAGGGCAAAAAAAAAATTCGAGCGCTAATTCGCTCGCTGTTGAAATTGTAGTTTAACGATAATACGGCCAATCAATGTTTACAATTAGTTAATCGATATTATTCGCGAAACTAAGAATGCGTTTCGATGCATGGGCTTTTTATAAATCCACTTATTACATTTAGGTCTACTTGTATACTAAAAGATCGACGCTTATGCAGTTGCTTAAAAAAAAACAATGTCATACTTTTCGGTACAGTAACGATAAGAAATTTGGTGCTTTATAAATGAAAAAATTCATTATCACAATAGGATGGTATGAAATGTGGTTGATTATTTTCAAAGACAAAGACAAAGAGTTACAAGTTCGTTAATAGGCATTTGTCTACAACACTACCGCTCAAAATAACAACACATATGTATATGTACCGAGTAACATGAATGTGTACGAACATTAAAAAATAACTCATTATCGAGCTGTATCAAAATTCCTTCTCTATAATCAAGTTCGATATAAGTATAATGGTACGTTCAGACTACGACAGAAATTGTGACATAAGTGTCAGACATTAATGTCTGTACTTTTTACACTTAT
>DWQT01003002.1:0-13142 GCA_018244895.1 Myscelus amystis hages | reverse complement strand
TGAAATTATTTTGACCATTTTAAAGGGCATCAAGTCTTAAGCTGCACCGGGCAGCAAATACCCTAGCTACGCCACTGTGCTTATGTGTGTGTAAATTTATCGTTCTGTAAAATCTTTATTTTATATTATATCGTGCAAATAAACGTCTTTGTCTGTTTTTATATGCAGACATTCAGGATACATTTAACGAACATTTTGATTATTCGTCTTTGTTGTTGGAATGAAAGGACAATTTATAAAATAGAATTTAATATATGTATTTGGTTGGTAGTATTTACACGTTACTTAGTTTGTTATATTAGTATCACGTAAGAATTATTTCATAGAGATAGAGGAATCATATATGTATGTATATTTTTAATTTCTTTGTATATATAACAACGAAAGAGTAGTCGCTAGCAGCATCCATAGAGCACCAATGTTTTCTGAAGCACCTGAAATGAAATCAAATCAATTTGTAGTACTTTACAAAAACTATAAGAACATATAGTGGTACCTATATTGGTAAAGTGTTAAGAGAGTAATAGCACAAGGTAGACTCTTAAATAAAAACTATTCACTTATTATTTTTCCAATATAATAAAGCATGCACAAGTATTAATAAAAGTATAGGTAAAGGCTTAATTAGGAGTTACATTTAAATTTAGTATAGAATATTTAAATACACTAAGATTATGATAATTTGTTCAATATGAAGCATTAGGTATTGTTGTGTACAGTAATTACACGCTCTAAGTTGTCACTCGCCAGAAATGTATATAATCGGATTGCAACCAAAAGTGCGTAAGTAATTGAAGTGAAAGTACTTTATTTTAATACATTATTTTAAATTTATATCAATTTGTAGTTTCAGTTAACTACATAAGTTTGTTATATCATCCATCTTACTGAAATATTAACTCAGTGAAAAGTGAAAGGTGTAATTTCATTAATATAAAATCTAAACGTTATTTTATAACATTATACATATTTCCGGTAAGCATTTTGATTTCGATTAAGGATATAACAGCAGTAAACAATACATTCTAGTACATTACATTAGTCTGTTAATCGATCGAACCGCCATAACTACTTTTTAGTTCCATACTTGCATACACCTTAAGTACGTGATTAAGATCCTCAACATGTCTTAAGTTACACGTATGTTGCCTTTAATATATAATTATTGTTCCCTACATTTTATCTCGAGGCGAACATTTTCATTTCCAGATTGCCGCATGTATGCTATGAATGTAGATTTTTTTTTCTTAGCTATCCTATTTTCATTCTTAATTAATACACCTGCCTTCTTTTAATGTAATTAGTACCTAATTCTGAATATGATTCATGTAGGTAATCGACATTTATTTTAAATTTTTAATCTATATCACTGACACACACGCTCTATAACTATGTCACTGAGAATTTTTTGTGAAAATTAAAAGAAAATACATCTTATAGTACTTGATTATACTTGTGTTTTTTTTTATTTATTAACATTAATGGAACCGTGATTTCAAGGACATACATAAAAAACGGTACACCGACGCCAGAAGTAACTTGACACGTAAAATCGGTTTAGACTTCCCTGTAAGGATCAAGGTTTAAGTAGATCACCATTAGAGATTCTATCTATCAACAGTATATCCAGTGAAACAAGATACAATTCTGTAAACACACTGACTTGCAGCGAGGCAACTTAGGACAGCGTTCGATTAGTATTTCTATCCATTTCTATCGCACGTAATTAATGCAATCTAACTTCAATAATCGCTGTTATTATATTTGATTTGTGATACGAGGCAGCGCTCGGTGCATGTGTAAAAGGGGAAAAAGATTTGGCTTCAAAATATGTCATTAAGTTAAAGTTGATTCCTGCTCAGAACTTACATGGGGCCAAACAGAACAACACGTTAAGGAACATCTTGACCATGGTATTAAAAATGCATCTGCTGATGAAGTAGCGAAATTGTTTTATGTATATATTTTCAGATCTTAATTTCTTTGATTTGATCAATTTTGTATACGTTATTTAAATTGTTTCACTGAATGCACTAATGTTACCAACTCAATAGAAAACAAAGTAGTTACGAGTATAAGAAAAAAAGTAGTACTACATACTACACAATAGACAGACAAACAATTAAATTGAAGTGTAACTGATAGGCTGGATACCTAAAACATTTTACTGATTTATTAGTTTACTTAATATATAGTGACTGAAGGATACAGAAATATTAGATAATGGGAAGCTGGAAGACTATTATTTATATGTACGTTAAAAATACATGTAATATGCTATAACAATTAGGGACACGGTATCGAATAGAAAGTATCGATACTGTACTCATGAGTAGTATCGAAAGAAAAGTATCGTACTCATATAAGCATCGAAACAAAAGTATCGATACTTCGAAGTATCGAGTACCAAAGTACTCGATTCTTCAGAACACCAAAATCAGTCATAAAATAATTTAAAATAACATAAAAAAAAGGTTTTTACACATAAATTTAATACAACAAAAAAAAGACAACAGTGTAATTTTAGAATTTTCAAACTATTATATAAAAGAATTACTAAGCACACATCAAACTTCCCATTCTTCTTTCGTACAATCACTAAAAATAAAAGTTTATCGAGCTCTTTTGGCGATAGGTAGAGACATTTGGATACAAGTAAATACTCGATACTTTTGTTTCAATATCAAGTACTTTTATAATAGTATCAAAACAAATCTTGCGATACTATTATAGTAACTACCGAAATGAAAGTAGTTGGTATCGAATGGTATAAAATTGAACGAATGTTACTTCACAGTTTTTCTGAACGCACCTTTCTTAGACGATTTATGATTTAGGTTTAGGTTTCGATTTAGATGATTTATTTCATAACTTTACCTTTAATCAATTATTCTGTGGTCCTTATATTGAAATTTGTTAAAAAAACGGAATATCAATCATTCCCATGACATTTTTCCTTTTTTACATTAGTGCCATTGAAATAAAATAAAATGTATTGATATGAGTAGGTATCGATACTTTAAGAGTACTCATATGAGTAGTATCGAAACACGATTTGAGTACTACTTAATTGATTAAGTATCGATACTTGATGGGCATCGGAACGGCACTGACGTCGCTGGAATTGACAAATATTCTCGTACGAACTAGTAAAATATTGGGAAAACTACTTTTAAATCTTCCCATTGCTTAAAAGGACCTAAGAAAAGTGGAGGAACCTGTGCAGATAAATATCAACTGTAATGTAAGGTCGCAAGTTTGAAATGGGTTATTTCTGAGATTCATTCGATACGATACCTGATGAAAAGTACTCATTGAGTAAAAGTATCGAACGCAAAGTATCGAGTACAAAAGTATCGGTATCGAAAGATAAAGTACTCGATACCGCAAAGTATCGATACTTTTTTCGTGTCCCTAATAACAATATATATATCATCACAAAAATTGAAAAAAAAAGGAAAAGTTACAAATTGAAAAACTAAAGTCGATCACAATTGAAAATACGAGTATGTTAGCAACATACGAAGTAAGACACTAAGCAATATTTCGACGTCAACTGTAATGGAAATTAAAATTTTAGACCAAATCTCAGGATCTGAACAAACCTTTCAAGAACTTTTGAAAGGAATTCTGACCAGTGAAAGACGAACTCCTGCTGCCGTCAGAAGTCAGAAGGCTCGGCTCGTCTGTATGCAACGCAGCTGTTACAATAAGTAACATATATAAAATAAATAATTCACTTTCCGTATCTTTAGTTAGCCTACATGAACTTCCAGATACATTTTTTATTTCCAAGTCCCCGTTTCGCTACTGTGTGCTTCTCGCGCTAATAACATGTACCGAATGTAACATTTTGCCGTTAATAGTATGATTATTTTTCCAACTCTTCTGTTCTCGTAGTAAGTGAGAGTACTTGACATAGGTTTAAGATGTGGGACTTACAGTCGCTGGGCGACTCCGTGGCCGAATCCGCGGGCGGCTCGGGCGCCGGCGTGGCGTCCGCCGCCGCCGCCGGGGACGCTGCCCGCGCCACCGACAACCAACCAACCAACGCTCGTTAGTGCACCGGCAACCACCGATACCGAATGTTTTTCAGACTCCAAGTAAATTCTTCATATAGACATATGCTCAAATTGCCTCTTGCTAACGGTTAAAATATTTTTCCACTGATAGTATAAAAGACATAATAAGAGACATCTTTTTTAAATCTTTAGATTAATGCTCTTTTATCTCGGTACGAAGCGATAACAAGCCCCTTTCCTCCCGTTTCCATTCTTGCTCCTCGTCCACACGGTCATATATCATACGAAATCGCATTTTGCGTCAATACTGAAGTCAAATTGAAGAAAAACAAATTTGAGGGAGTCTGAAGAACATCGTTGGTTGTCGCATCTACTAAACACTGAACACAAGAGTTATTACTAAATATTAAGAAGACCATTATTACAATTAGACAAACTGAGAAAAAAAGTTGGGTGATGAACATACGCACACAAACTAAGCGTAGCTAGTGTGTAGTAGGTCTGCCACAAGCCAGCCTCGGTCCGGGTGCCGTTAGTGATCCATGCGTAACTATATATTGGTGCATATACCTTTACATTGACTAATCTTTATATTAAAAACTTCTAACGTGTGTAGGTTTTTCTTAGGAATATAGAAGAATATGTAAGTAACAGTGGACAACAACAAGTACTTTCTGATAAACTTAGCAGATTTCCGGGTCCAAATGCATAACTTGATTGAAAGGATATAGACGATTCGTTATCAATATTCCTAGTCATAGAATCCACGAGCGATAATGAAAGGAGCAGACTGCTTCACTCGATAACATCAATATACCTAAGTGATGTCCACATCAAAGCAATTTCTTGAAATGAAGATAATACGATTATAAATCGTCACTGATGCGTCATTTTAACAGCATAGACGAGCTAGGTATTTGTAATGTACTGTAACTACTCGCTTCCCTGCGTTCATAAATGTTAACCCTTTTGACACATTTTGGTACTTAAGCATTAGTAATTTTTTTTTTTAATTTTGCATAGTTAATCTCGTAATTAATTTCCCTGTCAACTATTGGAAATAAATGCTATGATATATTCTTTGATGATAACATTAATGACTTGTTAGCGCTCTTTTGGTTTGTGGTACCTACATATCATGGTTTGGAGATAATGAGAAACTAACAATGGATTAAACTATGCTTGGTACAGGGGCAAGTTCATTTTTATATCTCCTCGTCTGTTCCCGCCATCTTCGTTCGCTGTCAATTTTCAAAACCACGTACCTGTTGGGGCTTCAAATGTCTGACTGGCTACAAACGGGGCATGGACAACGTCGTCATCTTTAAAGAATATCTCGCAACGAAAATCTCCGCCGTCTGCTTCTGTCACGTCAATAGTAGCGTTTTCATATATGTCATACCGATCGTCAATAGATTCAGTAACATATCCGGACGATTTAAGTATGCGTCTGAAAAATATGAAGTCAATTTAACTTTTATTGCAAAACATCTTCACAAAGAATTGGCCACATTTTTGATTATTGGTTAGTAATGAGTATACTATATGTAACATAAAACAATTTTTGAACTTGGATAACAATACTTATTAATTAATGGGTAACTTATCAGCATATCAAAATGCATTATTTCCAATACTTATATATTATATGCTTCAAAGTAGACTATACGTTTCAAAATGAAATTTATTATCTCTATTTTTGATTGCTATTGTACCTTTGAGATGACGTGTAGAGATTTGATCCACGCTATATGCAGAGGTGATGGTTTACGATAACTTTTTATCACATTTCTTGTTTTATTTGAGGTTATTTATTAGTGTTCAATGATGGCTTGCGTTCGAGACGTACGTCGTTGCTATGATTTTGGGGTTATACTACGTTGCGTTTTAACTGCTTTATATAAACATCCTAACATGTTTGATCACAAGTTATTGTTCATTTTGTTATGGATATACGGGATTGAGATAAATAGTTAGATAAAAAGGTCTCTGTCAGTGTTTTCGGATCGAACCCATTTAATGTGATGGATATACTGGGGCTGGGGGCCACGTCGTACGCTTCGCAGGTCGCGACCACCTCGGCGTCGGCGGCGTCCTCTGCCAGCGACACGTTCAGCAGCGGCCCGCTTCCCATCGCTGGAAGGAAATTCAATGTACAAAACATTATCTATCTATATATATAAAAGATAAAGGTCACTCATTCATCAAGAAATCTCAGAAACTACAAGTGCTAGGAGTTTCCAATTTTACATGCGGGTTCTTTTAAGGACGTAAGCTCTCACTAAGAAGGGATTTTGTGAAATTCAACCCCTAAGGGGATGAAATGGGAGGGTGAAGTTTGTATGGAAATTTTTCAATTCTAGACATAGACGAATGATAATAGGTACATATGTTCTCGATTACCTACTATTAAAAATCATCTGTGTTGGTTAAATATAATTTGCGTTAAGCAACTTAGCAGTAATGCGTATCTTCATAACCACGCGGACGAAGTCGCGGGCAACAGCTAGGATTATTATAATTTTACTTATGAAGTGTATAAACAAAAGGTTAGATAAGTTGTACTCGTATTACTAAAACAGTTCCACAACCCTAACGTCAACTTTTTGCACGTGTGGAAATGCATAGAAGTAGAAGAAGGTTCTGTCTGCTTCCAACCGGCTAAAACCTCATGGGGTTCCTGCCGGCGCAGATTGTCGGAATCATGGGAACGCTATCGGGGATACGGGAATCAGGTACACTGAAGTCATCTACTAGATTTGATTAGAATAATTAAGTTTTATGTACTTGCGTACAAAACCAACCTACAATTAAATCTACTTTAGAATTGAATATTTTAAATCCCTTTAACTTTTAGATATTACGAAGTACATACTTACAGAACACGATCAGCTTCTGATGTTGCCGCACTTCATCGATGTTAGAGACTTCACACTCATAAATGCCGGAATCGGACGGCGACACATTTAACAGTCTAATGCCGTCATTATTCTCAACCTCTGAAAATAGAATATTTCGATAAATGCAATTTACCTAAGTAATACGTAGGTACTAAAAGAAAATTGCGAACATTATATTTATTAAATATAGCTGAGCTCTTCAAATTCTATCTTCGAATACACGTGAAGTCCAAAGTCGTCTAGCTGCAAAAAGTAGCTGTAGTACTAGCTTTTGCCCGCGGCTTTACGCGCGTTAAATCATTGCTATATTACTATATTTAATAACGGGTGTTATTATATATACAAATCTTCGCCTTGAATCACTCTATCTTTTTAAAAAAATCGCATCAAAATCTGTTACGCAGTTTTAAAGATTTAAGCATACAACCCTTTGTATAGCCTCTAGCCCATATACCCTCTATCCCTATAGAGGGACAGAGAAAGCGACTTTATTTTATACTACGAGTATGTAGGGATGCACTGTTTGTTACTACAGCGAAACCGAACCCGAATCTCACGGTTATTCAATTCTTGAAATATATCCATATTTGTATTCTCCCCGATTTTTCATTCGTGAAAGCTGAAAATGACTACGTGTAGCCAATGTCGGCTGAAAACTTACCAATATTTTCGTGGATAGCCTCAGCCTTGTAACCAGCTATTCGTTGATACAATTGAGTTCGTTCATCGCTGCTCCCGTTCACCGGCGTCCACCACCATTTAACGAATAGTGATTTGTCAGACTCATTTTTTGACAAATCATATTGGCATTTCAGCTGAGCATCTTCGCCTGCCTCCAAAGCAGTCGGTACTGAGAACTCTTTTATTGACAACTGCCGACTCCCTGAAGTAATAAATTAAAAACATTAAATGTACCTACCTAATTCATTTTTCTGAAATATTGTTTTTTTTTCTACCCTTTTATAATTTCGCTGCTGGATTGGGCCTTTTCTCATAGCGACAGGGTTTTTACACCATACGCTTTACGCACCTCAGGAAATTTTATATACCTTATAACATCCCTAAAGTGAGCAGGTTTCATCGCAATGTTTTCTTTCACCGTTATAGCGGGTGGTATTTAAATGTTTAGTTATAAAATAAAACATTTCAGGTATATTTAGTTGCACAGATCAATGCATATTTTGATGCATTCAGGTGCATTCTTTTAAGTGAATGGCACCAGATTTAATGCAGTTTAATGAATAATTTATTAAAAGTGTAATTTCCAATCTAGTTGAAACAACTACAAGCATGTTTCTCTCTCAAGTAAAATTAGGTACGTAAACTTTTTTATACTCTAAATACTCTTTGAGTGAAACATGTCAGGCTGTCACAACCTAGTAATCCTTTATGTACCAAATTGGTGCTACTTAACAACCACCTCGGAGCATAAAATAGCATGTAGTTACAATAGATCATCATCAAAGCAAGAGAATAATAAAATATCGTCAATCTTGTCCTCCTACAAGCAAATTTTAAATTAAATAAATAGATGCGCAAGGGTCATTTATATTTGATAACTTCCGTTTTTACTGTAGGTATACGTAATAGCTATCTGGGCGACCAATCTCTTCGATGCTTTTAACTGTTTCAGCCTACGATTATAACCTACCGTAAATGCTGTGAAGTTCTACATATCCACATCTAATGTGTATTTCACACGCATTACAAACAGTACGATTAAGTATATGATATATTATAATTCAAAATTTTGGCAGCAAAAAAATTTCATTGCAATAATAATATTATAGTATCCTATATGTACCTACATGAGTGTGGATGCGTGTTTAAGTGTGTACTTCGGTGTGTCAATGGGACTGTATGTGGTTCCATGAGTGCACGTTTAACGTGACTTTTTTTTCAGCCTTTTTCTAATTTATATTCAAACAAAGTATAAAATACTTAATTGTAATAATCGAACCAACCAAAACAATAAAGAAATACGTAACCAGACCATCAACACTAGATTACAACATTGTACCCCCGAAATTGATGTTTTGATAACAATATCTTGATCGCTTTTTTAATCAATTTTTACCCCTCGTGGGGGCAAATATTATTCCAGCATTTGGTAGCCTGTTATACAGACTATCAGCAAATGCAGCAGTGGTTTGTTTATGGTGGGTAAGTGGTGGCTTAGATGACCTCTTGGTGCCGTAGGCAACAAACGTAGGCTAGAATGGAATGCCAAAAACGGGTCCACAGAAACTCATTGTATCACTATTACAAACGTTCTTTAACAGCAAAATCGTTTTTTTAAATATAAACAATAGATAGATTTTAAGAATGAAATAACTTTTAACGAGAGGTTCTGTGAACAAAAAGTTGTCATCCACGATTCCTTGGGTACTACGAAATATTACTGTCTGAACTGGGGAAAACTGTAGAATAAGTGGGTCACACAGATTACAGATGCATTGTACATGTGAAGAATAATCAAAACCGTAGCGAAGGAGACTATTTCTATATGCAATAGAAAATTAGGTCATATCCGAATGTATAGGCGACTATCTTAAGCAACCTTGAGTTGGTCCGGGAATGTTAAAAATACCGCCGCGGTCTGAGGCGACCTCAGTGAAGCTCACATGTTGGTGTAGATATTTGATAAACAGATAGCGGCATTCTTTACTTTTTTATGAAATAGGACATTTTTATTAAAGAAACAACGTGCGATATCTATTATAATATCAGACGGAGAATACTGAAAAATGCTAAATTCAATTACCTGCCCATATACCCTGTGTCAGAAAGTATTTACGCAATCATTTCTTACACATTTATATTAAAAGAGTATAATCATTAAATATGTTATTGATATTTATTACGACACTGTACTAAGATGCCGTTACGCATGTAATTTTACTATCAATATAATACTAATACGTTAGTATACAACGTTCAGGTAGTGACAGATTTTAAAATGGTACCTATAAAAATTGACGTGAACTCGAAGATGTAGTTATACCAAAAATAATTGCATATTATGTTTTAAGAAAATAATAGGTATATGTACTCATGTTAACACAATTTGAAGCTCCCTTCCTCAGTTACAAAAATATAAGAGGATATTAAACGCCTTACTTCACTCGCCTAAAACGACAAAAATAAAAAATTCAATCGCACAAAATTGTGTATTTTAGTTAAGATATGAAGTAACCTAGTAACATACCTAGTAGACGTACGTAATCTATGCAAAGGTTTAGGTTTATAGACTATTTTGGGTGGACGAGTGATGATTAAACTATTTGTGTTTAGATCCCAGCAGTTCTGGAACGATCCCAATACGTTTTAAATACTTGGTTCATAACAGATATTTGCAATATGGAAATGAACTCACAAACTGTCAAAATAATTGTTAGTTAAGTATTTAAAGAATACACCAAACATTTAAATCAGGTTAAATACAGAAATAAAAAAATAACGCAGACTATTCTAATATTCACATTGAACGTAATACACCGGCACCTTGCGCATCATAACACGACACGAGAGAGGGAGATCTTTAAACGGCTATTTCCTTTAATTTTATAACAATTTTCTATTTAACGGCAACGGTACGCATTCGTTATCACGATCGTTGCAATTCAATGTCGAGACTAAACTTTGTGCACCGGAGGCTCACCTGCAGCCAGGCACAAGAGCAAGAGCCAGGCCCGCCACATCGCGCGCGGAAGTAGCGGCGAGTACCGATCCGCAACACCGAGCGCGGGACGCGTACGCGAGCAACGAGAGCGATGCCACCGAATGCTGCGCCGCCCGCCCTTCAATCCACAAATTGGCCTTCGCTTAGCGCGAGGCATTCGCACTTTGTTGTATCCGAGGAGTATTTTCGTGCAGTGTTTATAACATTTGGATATCCTAACCTCCAGTAGATAGGTTAAATTAAATTAGTAAGGTATGAAATCTAAAGTATGAATTGTACGAAGTACAGAGAATATGTCAGAATTAAAGATAAACTTTACCTACTATGAATATAGTTACCCAGTGTATTTTCAAACCACCAAATGAATTTGAATTCAATCTTTTTACCCTTTTTTATCCCCTTCAGTAGTAAGCGGAGTTTCTAAAATTCCTTCCGTTCTTTCCAAAATTCCAAAAAAATGTTTTTACTTAAAATACCTACCCGAGAAACTTTTGAATCTAGGTTGAGCGGCTTGGTCTCTGCTTTGATCACGGGGTCAGTTAGTCACCTCTTTTCTACGTTTAAATATGCTTAGTTGAAATATCAAGATTTATTATTAAACATTTTTGTAATCGATTTATCGCTTACATAAGCTGTCATTAATTTTTAAATGAATTCCTCTGCATAGTAAACGACATGTTACGATGTATCTAATGTTATAAAGGTACGTGATGGATCATCTGCATAAAACGTATTTTAATGCAGCTGCTATGGGGTATAGAGAAGGAAGGTACCTATATATGATACTACTCTTTACAATTAAAGACTTTTTAACATTTTTTATTATACAATTTATAATATAGATATAATCTAGAGCAGAACTTGAAATCTGTTCAAGATTGCAAGCCATTGATAGTTTATGCATTAGTCACGCCCCTGCGAATCACATCATCCGGGTAATTATTTCGGCCCACCGCCGTCCGCTACCGACTACGGGTATTCTCTAAACATCAGCACAGCTCACTTTTTTATATTTTAACAGATAATATTTGTCAGAAATCGCGTCTGGTGATAAGCGATGATATAGAATGCTTGCCTATTCATTCTATGGAAAGTCTCAGATTGAAACTTTCCGGAAACTAATGCGTATGGGGCCGTATGTGCCACTCCTGTGCTATCCAAAATCCAGGAACGTAAAAAATCGTTTTGGTGTAGTCAACAGAATATCTACCATGCACGGATGGTAGCCCGGGCTTTTAGAACTCTATTTATTGCGCAATAGGTTTCTCAACATTACGCATGACACCACTAAGTCACGTTGCATGTCTGACCGACAGAGCATCTATTATAAAATTGGCATGCAAACAATCTGAAACGTGACAGAGACATGAAAATAATATCTTTAACGATGACAAAGGCCGGGCGGTGTCGTAATCGTCTGTATTATAAAACTATGAATGTATAGAGTAATAATAAATTTTACGAGGTATTGTTTGTAAATAGTTAAACGCGTTGTGGCTCAGAACATAATAAAAGGTGTATGTTAAACCTCTATCTATAGCGTCTATAGACACTTACATAATATTATACAACGAGGGTGCGAGTAACTTCGAGTCCCTTGCAGCATTTTGAACAAATATTTTATCATTTGGAACATACTGCTATTGTACACAGGTTATATCAAAAATTTTGAAGCAAACATGGTGATTGGATGACGTACCTACTTACTACTGCTATTGAACACAGGTTATATCATAAATTTTGAAGCAAACATGGTGATTAGATGACGTACTTACATTTTCACATATCATACGCTGACACTATGCCATGTTCCTAGAAAGCGATATTGCCCTTTTGTCGGTGCATAATAAATGAGGTAACGATTATTAATCAGAAATATATCTTATTTAAAAAACAATTATATGGGCCAGTGTGATAGATTAGGTCGAGACAGTTTCCGTATTCAGCGGTGGAACGACGAAGGTTCGAAAAAAAATGTAGTTAACAATCGAAATTGGAAAGAAAAACCAATGATCCATTAACAAAATTTATTTATAGTTCTGTTCTGTCCTTACATTAAAATACTTGGATTACTGTTAGATGTAGATGACAATAACGGCTCCGGCCCGAACTGTCCCGCTATTGGGCATAGGTGTTACCCGACTACAGGAACCCGGCGCATACTGCGGCACGTTGCGTCAGTGCTCGGTATATCTTCACCGACGATCAGCGGTCAACCGTCCGTCGGATGTCTTTAAAGCGCCGCTCGGGCTTCCGACGAGATCTATTTTTATTTTTTATTTTATTTTATTTATTGCACCAACAAGGTATACACTGAATATTTACAAAGTATCTTAATTTAGGGCCAATTGTTTCGTCAATTATAGGTACGTACATCGCGCTTCATTAAGATAAGGTGCATCAAATTAAACTAAACAATTAAAATACAATGATCTAGAGAGCGAAATGCGAGAGCAGCCGGTCCGGGAAGACGATGCGCGCGAAGGGGTCGTCGGCGGGGTGCGGCGCGAGCGGCGCGCGCGGGCGCCGCGCGGCCAC